>VYZT01064595.1:0-109095 GCA_013400735.1 Pomatostomus ruficeps
TAGATTTTTAGCACATATAAGGAAAGTTGTTGTAATAAACTCTCGCTCCTTGGACTGGCTGTGTGTCTGTGTGAATTCGGCTCCGTTACTGGTACAACAGCGACAGTTGGGTTTTGGCTTAAGATACAGACCGGTGGGAAAGGTGAGGAATCGCTTGCTCCATTCCAGCCCCACGTCTCAGAAAAAGCCGAACCATCAATGGAAAGCCCACCAAGCCCAGCTGCTCCATCTGCTGTGAAGGAGGGACTGGCACCAGAGATTCACCAGGTTCACTTCTGTTGCTTGAATCTACTGGAGGGGTTTTTTTGTTGTTCACTCCCTGAAAACCTGCCCCATTTTCCCCCGCCACGTGGCAAACCAATGTTTTGTTTCTTTCCCTGGCATTTCGGAGTTTTGTTCTAGTGTGTGTATGCATGGGTGAACGGGATCTGACAGTTCAATATCTAGCATTTATTTACCTTTTACTGGGCTGTGGGCACTCTGTTGGTCAATAAAGAGTTGGCTTTTTTCTTCACTGCCATCCACTAGTATTCATTTCTTATTGGCAGAAAGGGACTCTTGGAACCTTTCCTTTTTCGGAAACACTCATTCCACTCTAAATTGAGACAAGCGCTGCTCTCTACATCCCTATTTTTCCTCAAATAATAGGAAATAAGAATTCATGCATATTTCTAAAATATTTCAGTCTAGATTGCTTGTGTGATGTTACCCTACTTGAGTGTACTTCTATCAATTTATGAAGAGCAAATGGTCATGATTTAATCTCTCCATTCAGAGGGAATGTTTTTGAAATACATACCAACCTGTGCTACCCAGTGACAAAAATCAACCACCCTTGTGTGATTCCTGCTTCTTCTGGTTCTTGCCACACGATGAAATACTTCAACCTTCCCCCTTTTGTAGAGAGAGAATTTTGTTTCTGTTCTCTGCAAAATTCCTTAATTAATCTAGATTTTCATTAATGTATGAGTCTCTGATTTTTAATTAGTACTATTTAAGAAAAGTAGACTAAAAGTGAAAGAAAATATTATTGTTGTATTATCATACCAGCATAAACATTATAAAAAATAATTTAGGCCATGAAGAAAAATTAATAATATAAATGTATAATAAATTGGTTTACTATTTAAATGTATTATCTCACATATATCAATATAATTTTGAAACCTTTAAAATGTAGGCTATTAAAAATGTTTCAAAAATTATAAAATACTAAACCACAGTTATGAAAATGCCTTAAAAAGTAACTGTATTTTGAACTTAATACAATAACTAAGATTTGTTTCTCAGCCGAAATAAATTTCTAAGGTAACTCATTCTGCTGAGTTGAACCCTATTTGCACCATTAAATGATATATTTTCTTTATTTTCTTGGTATGTTAGCCATACTTTAGAATACATGAAAAACCATCATTTTTTATATCTAGCACCCAGAGGTTAACCACTTCAAGAATTTTGGCCTGTTTTCTTGTAGTGTGAAAAGAAAGGGAAGTCACCTTTAATGCTAACAAAATCATTGCCTTATTAATAATTGATTCATTACTGAATTCTAATAGAAGAATTTATCATGAGAAAGTGTCTGCTCCTGGTGAGCCTTTATAAATTGTGCTATTAAGATGACTAAGACTTATTCAAATTACCCTTAAATATTTAAAATATTGTATCATTAAATTGTCTAAGTTTATCTGACTTGTTTTTGTTCAGGGCTCAGGTCTGGTGTTGTAGCAGATGAGGTGAGAATTTGGGAGTTAAAGTCCTGTAAAATGATGGAAAGTCACACATCTTGAATGAGTCCAAACTTCACAAAGTCCTTACAGTTGTATATGATGTTAGATGAACGGATAATTTGGTTTGTTTTTCTTAATCTAAATAATGATTGATGGAGCTTACCATACAGAAGTGTATTAAAAATGCATTGTGAGTGGCAGAAATAATTATAGGCTCATTTTCTTATCATTATCGTTGAAGATTTATTACCATTTTACTTTTTATTCCTGTTCCTTGTGCTGTTTGCATCTCGGGTGTAAAATGTTACTTGATGGTAACTTTTGCAGCAGGAGGTTTCTCACAGCTCTCCTTGTGTTGTCTAATGAGGGTTTACATGTCAACAGAGCTTTGTGTGTCAGTTACACAGTGTTCCTGTGATTTTGGCTTAGATTAGACTATTTGTATTGTTTTTTCTGAAAAAAAATACTGAATGGAGGAGGAGGAAACATAAAAGATAATTTTCTTATTTTCAAGACTTAAGTTCCATCTTCCTGCTCTATTTTGTTTGCTATGAAACAATAAACAGCATGCATTTCAGGGTTCTTTGAGTCTTATTTAGCTGCCTCCCTAATGATATTTTCGTATCTATTATCTAATAAATGATGTGCATAATAGAAGTAAAATAATTCTGATAGCATTAACTGACCTTTGGAGGACTTTGGAGAAGTAAAAACTAAAACAAGTAAGGATTGAGTAAATAAAAGCTCTTCCGAGTGCAGGAGCGTTGTCTCTGCTGAAATCTGGACCGCAGTAAGTTGTATGGACTTCAGGGTCCAGGATTTCACCCCAAGACTTCAGCAGCTGTACTACAGCAATGCTGTGCAGAGATGTTGTGGAGATGACTGGAAAAAATTACTTTGTAGGGATTTGTATGGAAAAATGAACTATAGACAATGAGCTCCTTGAGGGGGTCTGGAGAAAAATGACAACCTAAAAATCAGCAAAATTTTTCTTCCTTCCTTGTAATCTGTATTTCCTATTATTGTACGTCGTTATTTAAATGTGGTTTATTGATGTCTTCAAGACACAGTAGCTCTAATTTAGTCTGGGTTTTAGATCACTGTGTGTTTTTTGGTTTCACTTCACAAGAGAAACACTTTGGGTGACTTATGTACCAACGAAAAGGTTCCATACTGATCTAATTGAACAGAAATATTTTTGAAAAATTTCAGAATTTTTATTTGAGTGGCCTCAGTTGTCCCAAAGATTTGTGGCTCTTCAGTTTGTTCCAGGGTTTATATATTATTATTATTCTTCCTTTCAGATGTGCTTATGATGGGCTTGTAGCAGATGGCAGATGTTACATAATTTGTGGTGGTTCTATGATGTTTGTATGTCCACAGATATAACTTTCTATTAAAAGCAATGCAAAATAGTTTTCTTTCATTTTAACAAGGATCAGTAGTTGATAGGAAAAAGGCGAGTATCAAGATAATTTCACACTCATTTTTTATAGGAATATAAGCTTTACATTGCAGCAGACTCTTGGTTTATATACTCTTACAGTTTGTCCAGTGTCAGACACCTCAGAGAGAAAAGGTCCATAAAACTGTAATGGATAAAATCCAATTACTGCCTCCCGGGTCTACTTTCTTCCTAACCACAGCAATTAGTACAAGTCTTATGCTCATGAAGCACAAAAGTTTAAATTCTTTATATTTTATATTTAACTTAGAGTTTCTTTGGATACGTCAAACACACAAGGCTGTATGTATTTGTAAATGTAGGGAAATTTTTAAAGCTGATGTATGCTTGGTGTTCTCACTGTCCATTAAACTCCAGGGATTGTGTAGCGTACTTAGAACTGGAAATTATTTTTTGTTTATATTTGCGTTTTTACTTTTTTGTACTCTTGTGAGAAAAGGTAAAGAACATGCATGTGACCTCTGGGTACAGTGGAATAATTTGGTTTACTGTAAAGATCTACCCATCAAACAGATAAACCTTTTCCTTTTTCATGTCCCTTTTCTAAGAATTTCTGCCTTTTCATCCCCATTTCCATTCTGTGTTGGAGAGAGAAAAACAAGAAATAATATGCTTACATTTCCAGCCCTCTTTAACTATGTAAATTTCTGGGTTTTATTGTACCCAGTCATTTTCTCTATAAAGTGTATTGTAATTGCTATTATGATGTGAATAGTGAGGATATTGTTTTCTAAATGTTTATTTAATTGAAGATATCCAAGGATCCGAATCAATTGTGTATTTAAGGGAGCACTGTGTCACAACTATCAATAGTCAGATATCTGTTGGACCTCCCAGCTGTATGGCCTTCTTAGACTTTGTTTAATGTTTCTGCTGGAAGGAAAAAAATGTGAGACAGTACCAGTTTTTTCTTTTCGTACAGAATAAGTAAATGTTTCATACTGCCCATTCTTCTCAAAAGAGTTGCTGTACTGAGAGATTTACATTTAGTTTGTGGTCTGAAATTTGACAGCAGGTTGAAAAAAGGGGAATATTGAGGCTCAAATGTGCAGTGCTTATTTCTGAGACAGCCAAGTCTGTTGTGTGTCTGCCTGGGAATGTGAAGACTCACAACAAATGGAGAGGAAAGAATTCCACTGATTCCAACTGGCTGACTGTGTAGAAAACATTACTGTGTTTCAAATTATATTTTTTTTAGAAGGAGAGTTTTGTGTTTGTGTTCCTGTTTTGGATTCAATATTTGGAAGAGTGTTTTCTCTTCCTAATTAATCTCTAGATACCTGACTGTTAAAGAATTCCAGACTAGCTGGACCCAGGAGGAGTAAAATGAAAAGTGAAAAGTTCATTTTCTTACCAGACTTGAAATACGAATCTGATTGCGAGCACAAAAAATACTTTCCAAAGTGTACATGCAGACGGAATTGTATGTACGATCATGACTCGAGACAAGCAAACATTTTCTACATCTCAACTGGGACCTGGCTATGCTGTGTCTTGTGTGTATTCACATGAAGCCTACAGAATTTTCAGGCTTCAAAATGAGGGTAAAGTCTGTCTTTTGACCATGTTTCTTTATTTCAAACTGATCTTGAGGATTAAGAAGCTCAACATTTTCACTAGAAGTGTCTTTAGATAGTCTTAACCTTTCCCAAAAATTACTCTTGGTTTTTGAAGTAGTTTTTAGTTGGGAGAATTCACAGGTGTTCACTTTTCTCTTTCTGATTTTTTTAGTTTTGGCTTTAAAGCATATGTAAGATATTGAAATATTATGGACCAATATGGTAAGAAAGTTCACGTTAAATGTGTTTCCTTTCTCTCAAATACTGTTGTTGCACAGAAACCTGCACTTCCCTAAAGGGAAGCTCTTCACAGAAATGTATCACTTTTATAGTAGGTGGCTCCACTAAGTAGCACTTCTGAGGTCTGGCATGAAATTTCTGGAGAGAAATGAAGCAGCATGGTCAGCCTCAGCAATTAAGGCAGGTTAAATTCTCTTCCCAAGACTGAATCCTAGGGCCCTACTCCTTACAGCACTATCATACCTCTCTAAAAGCTAAAATTGTGTTAAACTGCTGGGTACTGCACTAGTCTCAGGCAGAGTCCTCCAGCCTGAGCATCTGCACAGACACTCTAAGGCCCAGGCTGCTTAGTGGAGTGGTCATCACAAACAATTGTGTGATTTAATGAAATTTTATTAAAAGTTCCCCACAACTTTCCTGACCGCTCTTCAGAGAGCACATGGGAAAAGGAGTGTGTAGGAAAAGATAAGGTTTGTCCAAAATTATTAAAGCTGTCAGTGCTTTCAATACAATGACAGAGGACAAGAGATAAGAGAGCTTTCTAAAATAATTGTAGAGCGTTCTGTGTTTCGCTCAGGACTTCTGTCTGTGTCTGGGAAAGTAAATATTCCTCTCTGCCTATGCCTTCTGTCCCCACTTTTCACTGTTTATCACTGAGAATAGGCAAAGAAAAAATGTCACGTTCCTTGTCTTTGTGCAAGTGTGAGCCCAGGAGGAGCTGACTGCAAATCTTTCTCAAATAATTTGGACAGTGGTAGTTAATATTTTCCTGAAGAAAAAAAAGGCAAGCAGTGATCAAGATATTTACTTCTGAACATGTCCACCCCTCTTCTGGTAGGTCTGGTAGAGTTCCAGCAGAACCTGGAAATGACAAGACAGGATTAAGGATCAAGAGCTATGTCCAAAATGCAGGTGATTGCTCAGTTCCTAAAAGGTGCAAGAAGCCCCCACACAGATGAGACAGCACATAAAGACACCATAGCAGGGTGGTAAAAGTTCTGGAACTGGGGAGTCACCCACTGGCTGCTTGGGACCGGCACAGAGAAAGCAAAGAAAAGATGGTCCTGTTAGATTGAGTGGGTGTGTGGGAGAGGAGAAAGGCTCTTTTCCACAAAAAAGCATTTCAGAATGCCCTTAACCCTTCTCAACCCTCACTGTCTCCTAGCAGCCTACTGATCCAGGTCTTCTATTATTCTGTAGGATCAGTTCTGCAATTTCTGAAAAACCGAATTTTTGTCTTCTTCAGAACATGGACAGCATCCTCAAAAAAAAAAAAAAAATCTGTTTGTGTTGCTGAGAAACTCTGAGCTTAAGTCTACAAAGATCCCCCTCCTCAGATATGAGGAGCAGAAAAACAGGCTTTTCACTAGATCAGCCATGGCCCTTCCTGTTTTTCCTTCTTTCTGCTTTATTGAGGGAAATAAGCAACCCACTGAAGCAAAGCCTCTAAGGTGGCTTTAAGCTTTGTTTTAATGGGAGACAGGATCCTCCCTGAAAGCTCACTAAAGGTTTGTGTGGTTAATATATCAGTGCAGGTTGAAAAGAGGGATATGCGTTTTCCTACTGATGCATAGGGATCTCTTTCTTAGGTTAAGAAATATACTTGCTGAAGGTTTTATTGGTTTTCTTGCTAGCCATCATTAAAGTACTTTGCTCATTCTGTTAAATCCCATTTGAACTTCTGCTGACTGGGCTTTTCACATGGGGACAAATCAAACTATGCTTGACATAAAATTTATCTGGATGAAGTGTTTTAAATTGTCAGTGAGTCTAATGAACAAAATTTAATGGTTCACTTGAGGCTCTGTTGAGTACATCCAAATAAATTTGCTTTTCAGGGTTTAGATGCCTTTTATAAAACTGTTGACTCAAATTCACTAGAAAGTTTGGCAAATCCTTTAAAAGAGTTCAGCTTTTCAACTGGAGTATAAAACCTTGGCAGGTCTATTCAAAACCAAGTGCTTTTTCAGCAGAACAACATTAGCTTGCAAGACTTAGTATTCACACAAAGGGCATACTTGTATGTCTGCATTTTGGACAGATCCTGACTCTTTGTTGCATCATCTTGCAGAAGATAAACCTGGCAAATTATGGAAATTTAACGCTTAATAATTTGTGTAGGTCCTAAAAATTCAGGAAGCATGTTGCTTGTTAAATCATTATGTTACCAAATTTTTGTTTTGGTTTTAGTGACAATAGATGGTGGGTGACCTGTTCGTCTTGGGCTGAGGTTTTGTGCTAGTGCTGCTCACTGGGTTGTCGTGCTATATTTCAAGACTTATAAGCTCTTGTTACTTCTGCTGTGAGTTATGGATGCCCATCTGCTTGAACAGATCTTTGTTTCCATCAAAAATAGTAAAAAGCCATGGGCCAGCTCTAATGTCATTGTCAACTGCATCCCAGCTTCTTATCATCATTTTATTGTGGCAGTGTGATGTCTGCCATAGTGTGAGGAGTGAGAAGGAAATAAGATTTCTTTGTTCAGAATAATAATAATAATAATAATAATAATAATAATAATGAAGAAGTTGAATTGCATGGTAATATATTGCTGATATGGAGGCTTCAGTTTTACAGAATACTATGTGACTGCTGCACAGAGCCAGGGAGATGGGGTCACTGCAGCTTGTCCCTGCTTGACCAGGACAGCAGTTGTCACAGCCAGGTTCTGGTGAGGTTGAAAGCACAGCACACAGCAACCTAATGAGGCCAATGCTCCCCTCAGTCAGCGTGAGATGTGCCAATGCTGCACACTGAACCTTTGGCAGACAGCTCCTTATGTGGCTCCAAGGACAGATAAATACCAAACCGCAGTCAAGTGCAATACCCCAGCACGGGGGATGGCACTCAGCGCAGTGCTCTTGCTTTCTGTAGTCTGACCTGCCACAAACTGTGGCCCTGGCTGACTTTGAAGTAGGTTTCCCTCACCAAGTAAAATACTTTACATAGGTATCATATAGCTAGGCATGTTATAGTGAATAATAATATTTAAAAAACAAAACAAAAAGCCCAAAATAAAACCAACATATACCCCAGTGCAGCAGTCTCTCTAATATGCTATAGCTTTCAGCCAGGACATGGCAGTTAGTGACCACTCTGTGGAAAAGAAATGGGAATGACTGATTCCTGCAGTCTTACTACAAGGAATAACTTACAGTGTTCAACTTAAACATCAAGCATGCAGCACTTTCAAGTGTGTAACAGGCCGTTGTAAAGTAGCAAGGTGCAATGTCTTTCCTGTGGCTGCGGAGTAAAAAAATGTTAATTGAGAATCAGGAAAAATGTTTTAACAGCATGCCTGTTAGACAAACTGATCAGAGAAGTGTGGAGTCTTTCTCAGGAGGGGCCACTGAACAGTGTCAGGACAGACTGGAATATCTGCCAGGAGAGGCAGATGCAGACAAGCATTTCCCCTGGGACAGGGAGACACAGCTTCTTCCTTTCTATTCCTATGATCTACAGTATTCTCTAATTTTTAATAACCAGCATTTATAAAATGTATTATAGAATGCCAGAAACTCTCAGAAACTCAAATTGCTAACAAATATCAGTCAATGAAAGCAAGAATCAATGTTTTATTCTTAAGGTACTGTGTCATTAGGCATAATTGCCAATTAATGTACAACAGGAACAATTATCCAGTGCGAAAGTGATTAAAGGTTGGATGCATAAGGTTACTCGGAGGTAACACCAAGTGGTTCATTTCCAAGAACTACTGTCAGTGCTGTGATTAAAAAAATTATTTTAGAAGGTGGCTTCTCCGAGTTGGGACGTTAAGAATTTGTTCCGAAATACAGCCTGTTATGAAAACAACTGTGTAGAAACACTCCTGGTCAATGTGTTGGACAATTCCTACACACACCTGATGTTCTTGGAAGTTATCAGCAATAACACAGGTGTGTTATGGAATGCACCAAACTGTAGCCAAGTCACTGATTGTGAGGGAGTGAGAGGCCAGCTGTTCCAAAACCAGCGTATTTTCACATCACATGTAAGATGGGATTATTTTCAAAACTCAGTTATGAATCCACTTTTAGATGACTAAAACCACCTGCAAACTGTTACAGTGGCAAAGACTAAGGGACAGTAAAGCAGTCTGCAAAGTGCCTATGACCTTTTTTTCCCCTTACACCAGCTGTACATGGCTGTATAAAGTGTAGCGCTTGTGTTGTACCTTGTACAACATACAAAATGTGATTTTGTAATAAATGATGATTATATAGTATCACAGTCTTAATACTGAGTATTTGAAATCTGAGTGTGTTGCTCTATCTAAATTTGAAATATATTTGAATGCAGGTTCACTTTTCAAATATATTTTTATGACAAATGGGTTTTATCAAGACTTAAAAGATTAGAGAGACAGAGTGTAGACTGATGCCGAGTAATGGATGAGAGGATGGTCTTAGGAAGAAATTATATCAAGGAACTGTATCATTACAAACTCTCTTGTTTCCTTTTGCTTTTAAAGAAGAAGGGTTTTTCAGGTTTTTCCTTCTGTAGCATCTAAAAGATGAATACTATGAAAAGAGTGTTCTGCTTCCTTACAGAAGATACATTAAGAGCAAAAGTTGATAGGGTGCATTGAGCAGGATATTTTACTGTCCCTAAATGCCTGGTTTCTGGTAGGTGGGCATGGTCTCTGCAGACGACTCATCACACAAGGAGGTCAGTTCCAATTCACCATGATGCTCTTTGCCCTCAGAAACTGTCTGTAATTCTCTAGCCTTCCGTGAGTCTCGGGGACTGACTTAGAGCCTTGAGTACTGTGTGCAGTTTTGAGCATCAGAGTATTAAAGGGGTTCATTGAGGTTTCCCAAAGGAGGCTGGGAAGGGTGGTGAAGCATCCAGAGGCGAAGCCTTTTGAGAGAACTTGGCTTTCTCAGCCTGGAGAAGAGGAGGCTGAGGGGAGACTTCATTGGTGGTTACAGTTTCCTCACGACAGGAAGCAGAGGGCAGGCACTGATCTCTGCTCTCTGGTGACCAGTGACAGGCACCCAAGGGAAGGGCTGGAGCTGTGCCAGGGGAGGGTTAGGTTGGATATCAGGAGAAGGTTCTCCCCACCAGAGGGTGGTGGGGCACTGAACAGGCTCCCTGGGGAATGGGCATGGCCCCAAGGCTACGAGAGCTCCAGGAACGTTTGGACAACACTCTGAGGGATGAACAGGGCGGGATTGTTGGGGTGTCTGTGCAGGGCCAGGAGCTGGACTGGATGATCCTTGTGGGTCTCTTCCAGCTCAGGAGAGTCTAAGGTTTTATGTCCTTTAGAACACATTGTGTATCCCACGAAGCAGAGTAGCTTGGCAGTTTGAAATCTGTCTGGTCTTGATTCATATTTTTGGGCTTTGTCCAGTCAATAATTCCCACCGAAGATGTGCCAGTTTGCAGATTTTTCATAAGTTAGCAATTGAAGGCAAACACTTGATGATGCTGTTGTATTCTGCTCCCGACCAACACCCCTTGTCCAGCTTGCTGTGGAAACACAGAGCTGCAGTGCCTTTTATCTGGGTCCTGACATTCTCATCTCTCTGTGCGTTTTGCTCTATCCTGTGAATCTACGTGGTCTTTGTGAGTTCAACCCTGCTGGGCATCTACAAAATGAGGTTCCTGTCTCCTGAGGTGCATTAAAGCTGGGATCTGCCTTTCATCTGGGGGTGAGAAACTGCTTATAGAGAACAGCAAAGTGGACTTTGTTCTGGTCCTTGTCAGGCACAACATATGCCTAGAAAAGTCTTACCTCTATGCAATGAATAATGGAATAATTCACCGTTTTATTGTTTCCTGTGTTTCGCTTGTATACGGTTTGAACATTGCATGAGATAAAAGTGAATTTGGATAAACAACCTCTGAGCATCCATCTCTTGGCAGCAGAAAGCTCTTACACATACAGAATTACTGTATATCACTGAGTCTTTTTGAAAACAGTGAACCAAGACCATGTCCCCTAAAACTGTACATGCTGAACATCTTTTAAAACTTCTTTTTTTTTTCACTTGGGCAGGTAACAAAGTCCTTGCTATCAGCCATCTCTTTCTCTCTCTCTGCCTCTCTGAAAATTATTCTCTGGAGGAAAATCACATTTTTCATGTGAACATACACTTAAAAATAAGCTTAAAAAAGTAAATCAGCATTTTTTGCTAAGAGATATCATTACCACTCTGCAAAGGTAGTAGTTACAGCAATTTTTTTAAAGTTATTCTGAAAGCAAGGAGAAATAAAACCATGCCTGGGTTTATCACAGTTGTGACCTAGTTTCATTTAACCCTGTATAATTCTAGAATATTATTGTGGTATATTCTAGATACTTTGATCAACAGTACAGCTGATCCAATAATTACGGCTAGTTATCAACACAAAAATATACTACTTTGAAATGGAGGTGGTAAATAGAAAAAGTACTTTTCACATACTCTGGGGAGGTACTGTCAAAGACCTGTATTTTTTTATTTATTAAGTATTGATTTAAATTATTTTTACTGTATAATAATACTGCCTTCTAGAGTCATTAAAATATATGCTGAGTTTACTTTAAGCTAGTCATGGATAAATAAGATTTTAGATTATAATACTACTGAGGAAAGGAATTATTTTCTATAGTAATTGCTTTGTGTTGTAATTATAACTACTTAGATTCTGATTAAATGTGCATCTTTCTAGTACTTTGGTGACTTTTACTGGCAAATTATGTGTAACATAACTTCTTCAGACACCAAATTGTTCATGCAAGATAGGCACCAAGTGTGTTTCTTCAATCAGACATTTTGGGTGGTATGTGTACAGCGTGGTGTTTGTGATGAGTTTTATTTTCTGTTTTATTTTGATCAAAGTAGAACAGAAAGCTCACCCATTGAGTGACGCAGTGCCAGATGGTAAGGCACTAAAAGAGATCCCAGTCTGTTGTCTCTCAAGGTGAGTGCTAACACTTCTGGAAGGCTGGAAACTCATGCAATTGGACATGGGCTTGAAGCATTTTCCCTTTCGGTCACTGACTCACGGCTGATGCAGCTGAGTAGTAACTGAAGGGTATCGCGGTGTTGTGGAAGGCTTCTGTCTGAATCCAGGCAGCATCAGAATCAGATCCCAGCCCAGACTTCAGGCAGCAGTACCAGCATCCCCCATGTGAGGCTTGGGTCGCGTGCAGAATGACCTTTGCTTCTCAGAGGTTCTCCCAACAGGAGTGGGTTAAATGCTAGGAGCAAGGCCCTTGGGGGAAAATCTGTTAAAGGAGAGTAAACTGATTCATCTGTAGGCTCATCTTCAAACCAAGGGGTTCTTTCTTCTCCTGAGAACACTTATTTCCCATAGGTCTGAATAGTTTCCATTTACCTTGAATCACAGTTAAGCAATTTTATTTACAAAGAGTTGCCAATAAAATATTTGCAAAATAACTAAAACCAAAAGGAGCCAATTACAGTCATGCTGCAAGCATTACTTGAAAGTCTCCATTCCAGATAACAGACAGAAACCATTAATCTGAACATCAGTCCTGTAACCTCACAAAATCCATCTCTGTGCCCTTGACAGAAATCTATATTTAGGGTGGCAGAAAGGGATTATTAACCCATCTACTCTATAGCTTTGTATACAAAATTTGTTTTTAATACTAAAAGAAACCCCTAACACAAAAATAAAAACCCTACCAAACAAAAACCCCCAGCTATATTCTACATATTTTAGTACTTGAACATCTCAAATGAAATGAGGACGGCCTGAGCAGCTTTTGATTTTTCTTATGGTTTTGATTCCTGCATTTTTCTGTGGTATGACAGTTCTGGGAAGGCTCTTGATCAAAGAAAATGGTTCCAAGTGGGTTTTGGTTTTTGGGTTTTGTTTGTTTAACCTTTGTGTACTTATCATGTCCTATTCTTATCATCAGGAATGATTGCATATTTATTCTTTGTCTTTGGCAGTTCTTTGGTAGATGTTATCTAGACAATGATAAAAGATTACATGATGGAGTCAGGGAACATAGTTTATGGTGGGAAAATAAACTATGTAGAATGAAAAACATAATAAATGTATTTATTTTTAGGAGGTATGTGATTTTTGTTATCTTTCCTTCCTAGTAAGTTTTGAGGCTTTCTGTTCTGCCTGGGCAGAACAAATGAACTTGAATATCATGCACGTTTACACTAGAATTAGATAATTAGCTTAAGGCTCAGGTTTTATTGCATAGCTAAACTATAGAGATAAACAAAATATACTGCTGGAATTGAGACTGAAATATTCTAATTCCAGGAGAAATGAGGGTCCAAGATTTTGTTTGCATAATAAAGAAGTTTCTTTCCTGCTCTGAATACAAATAATTTACAAACATATTTGTGGGGTTTTTTTTTTTCATTGTTATTTATTTGAAAATGTACATTTAGAATGGCTGTTGTGGCAGAAGAGGACCTGTCTCCAGAATAAAATGAAGCTATGGGATAACGCTGAACTGTAGTACAGAAAGAATTTAGAGTAGAAGCTGAGCAGCAGCCTTGGAGAACAGAAGGAGAAAGTGTGTGAAAATGAAGGCTTTGATTGACTTGAAACTCATACCAGCCAAAAACATTAAAAATCCTGCACAAGGAACAGAGCGCTGCTGGCTGGGTCTAACCCCTCACATCGCTTGTGAGCTGGTAGTTAGAGCCAACATGTTTTACCAAGTTAAGGTAGAGCACAGAAAAGTGGATACTGAGACCACTTCTAGCTGGTTTAAACCGAAGTTCTTGAGCTGTTGATTTTTTTGGTTTTGTTTTTTAATTGTGATAGTTACATATGGAGACTTCTACACAGATTCCAAATAAAATTAAAACTTAGTTCTGAATTTTTTTTTGAAGACACTGCACTAGTCAATAGAACTGAGTGTTTTATATTTGAAAATAATTAAAAATGTCAGGTATTTGGCCTTATAAAGAATCTGTTACTAAATATTGCTGACATGTAGAAGTAAAGATTATTTATAAAATATGAATTACAAACAAGAATTAACAGGCTAAGTAGTACTTTCTGAAGAATTAACTATTAAAAGGATTAATTAACAATTAAGCATTAAATTAAGAATTAAAAATGATAATTAATAATTAAAAGGAAATCCCTTGGGCTGGAAGTACTTGGATATAAGGTGTATACAAAAGAAAAGCAGTCAGATATAGTTTTCCTGGTTTTATTTTGCCCTAAGTACATTTGAACTGTGCTGAAAACAGAGCACTGGGGCAGATGGACTGTTTACCAGGATCACTGTTCTTCATGTATCTAGGGAAGGAGGGATATTTTTGCCTCTTCTTTTTTGTTTGTTTCTTCGTTTCTACTGAGGATGCTCACACACTCCCAAACCTCTCTCTGAAGGAGTCTGTTTCTTCCAGATACAAAGTCTGAGATTATGCAGGAGATGGGAAGTCCTGCCACTTCTTACAAGAACCTCCAGAACGGAGGTACCGGAAAGGGAATTACATTGTCTTTTGGAAAGGAGAGAACTGAACATGGGTCTCTTGCCATATTAGTGGCCCAAGCAGCTTTGTTGCCTTATTTTGTTCACTCCTGCTGGTTTTGTGGGTACTCTCTGTATTTATGCCAAATGCCCACCCAGTGCTGCACAGAGGCATGTCTGAGATGAGCCCCTGGCACAGAGGACAGCAAAAGGCTGGTGTCTGATGCTCTGGTTTGGAACTCCATGCCATTGGGTAACTGTGACACAGGGGAGGTGATCCAGTGAAGTAAAAACAAATAGATGACAAATTTGTATAGCATGAGCCTCTCATCTCTTTTGTTCATTAGCATTCTGCTGCATTGGTATCGATAGTCAGGAAAGATGACTGGAGTCACATATCAGAAAGGCATGGAAGCTCTTTCAAATGGAAAGGGAACTGTAGTCAAATAGCCGGATGATGTATATGTATCAGAAAATATCATACGATATGTCAACATTTGACTCTAAAGGTTCATTTTAGTCAAATGGAGTTTGATTTGACAGCTTAAAAATGAAAAAAAGATGCTCAGATTGATGGATAATAGGTGACAAAATTGCTTTTTTTCAGATGGATTTATTAACGTTTGATGAATTTGCCTTTACTTTTTCATCTTTTCCTTTCATATAGCATTAGAAGAGTAAATGTAACAAAATCAACTTCCTGATTCCTAATGTCTGTGGGGACGTGTCCCACTGCAGAACTGTCATCAGTTGGAATTGCTGTGTGAAAAACAAAACATTGGATTTTCTAACCTTTAGCATCTAGTGAGCTAAATAAGCACTAACTAGTATTAAAAACCAAAGCCTAGAGAAACCTTTCTACTTCTTGTTGCACTTCACAATTTTATTAAAAGTTGATAAGTAAATTATCTTTCTCAGTGGCTGAAACTTATTTCTGAGTTCATTTATCTCAAGAGCAATTAGGGATTTAACTGGAAAGAGATGAGGATGGACTGTTTCCTTCATGATCTAGGACTAAACCCAAAATGCATACTTTGAAGCATCCTTTCAGAATGCTGCAAGGGAGAAGGACTTGGGAAGATGCTGTTTAAGATCTTATCGCTAGCTGTGGTGAAAGCTACCCCCCACCCCTATTGCAGACTTTTTCAAAATCAGAAGCAGTAAGGATAAAAAGGATGCTTGTTTTGAAATGTGTTTGGTCTACCTCTCCATAGGATGATACACAGAAACAAAAAGAAAAAACTGTCTTGCTTTTACCTTTAGATAGCTGTGCTGACTCCCACTTCTCTCCACCAACTATAAAGTGGTCCCATGTGATTATCTGATCTTTATGCAATAACAGAAAAAAAGCCCATCCAGGCAACCCTAAGTTCCTTTTCTGTGGAGAAAAACTCGCACTGTCTCTGGCAGTAGTTTATCTATTTCATGATTTCTCATGTGAACTTCCAAGTGCTGACAGAGCACTGGTGAAGTTTGTGCAGCCCTTGCCTTGCTCAGAGTGTGTTTCTGTTGCAGGGGGGTCCTTGGGGCCCATGTTCTGCCTTGCTGTGCCTGTCTGCCTGCACCTCCCTGCTCTGGAATCTCATCTTTGCTTTCGCTTAACCCTCAGTCTGCATCCAAACTGGGAAATGCTCCAACAGAGTGTTCTTGTGGTTTATTGGGATGAAAGGTACATTTCTGATAGATCTGGCTACAGGGCTATTGAAGTATAAATGACCATTTCCCACTTGAGTATTAAAATGTTCTCTTTATATAAGTTGCATTTATAGACCACTAAAAACTTGGAATTGCTTAAAAAAGTGATTTGGTTGTTGCTAACTTGGAATATTTACAGCTGTTGTAGATCTATATGTAGTTGAATTATTTTTAACCAATGAATACTTTTCAGTAGTTTGGTATGCAAACTTCCTAAGGAGTTCTCAGTTTTAAGTATGAATACTTTTATTTCTACTTTGTGCTAAACCAGGCTTCTTCCTTTATTCTCTTGCTTCCTATGACACATTTTCATTGTTGCTTTATAGAAGTTTTATAAAAAATGTTTTAAAATGAACAGTTATTCCTTGATCCCCTTGTCATGATTGCTCTTGCAGAAGTCTAAGAGCCAGGTCAAGCAGCTGCCTTGACATGGCTCTTAAGAGACTGTTACATCTGCTTTCTTGATTCACTGAAATAAGCAGTCTTGCCAAGTGTGCTGCATTCAGGAGAGTAGAAAACGTCTAAGTTCGTGGGAGTTCTGGACTCTGCTATTTCAGTAGCAGAACCTTTTTGTTCATGAGTTTTACCTTGTACGAGTGAAATCCTTGAATTTGTTGCTATGAATGCAAGTTTTTCTAGAAACTCCTGATACTGAGACAGACTTTCCCTAAACTCAAAATCTACCTGGAGTACTTGTTGCATCTGATTTGCCTGCTGCTTAGACCAGAACATTTAGACAATAATCAGAGCCTCCTTCTGGGTATCACAATGTCCACTGTCACTCTACATGGCTGTAGCTTCTGCTGGAGAAGGAATGAATGAGGGAATAAAGAAGGAGGTGAGATCTTAGTGACAGCAGTGACAACCTGACACTGGAAAAGTTAAGTAAAAGCAACGTGTTCCCAGTCTCAGTCTGACTCTTCTGAGGGCATTATAAATTTTTCATGTGTGTTCAGTTGGTGTTTGGCTTATTTTCTGTATGTGTGCTTTTTGCCACATGTGTTCTTTAATCATCAGGGTGATAAAACTGCATGATGCTTCAAAAAATGTATCTTCCTTGTGGCAGGGAGAGCAGTTGATGTGAACTGAAGTGCAACTCTGCATTTATTTGAAGCAGCAGTAAAAAATGTGGTAGCAATTGTGGCAACAATGATGCAAAAGACAGAGTGAAAAGTTACAAGAACTATTTTATTGCTTTCCTATTTTATTACTCTAGGGAGTAATTAAATATTCTCTCCTGCTTCCTGCACCCCAGCCTGTTATGAATTCTGTGGTAATTTGTGAGATTTCTATTGCCTGGTGGCATGGCGCAGCAGCCCCTGTAACCGAGGTACAGTCTGTGCAGGTGTTGAGACATCCTGCCCCCCTGTAGCAACGTTCTCCTGTTTGTTTTCTCTGCTACAGGGTGGAGCAGAGGAATTTAAACTTGAGTTTTAGATTTCTTCCTGTCATAAGAACCTGAAGCCGGCTGAGCTGTGAAGGTTTCAGAATTTCCCAGTGCTTTGTAAGTTTTATTAGATAGATGTCTGAAACAAAAGTATTATGATATTCATGTCAAGGATGTGACACGAATTTATTTTCTCTGTAAATGTAAGTATTTTAATTTTTCCTCATGCCTTAAGATACCTTCTTCTTTTCAGAGTTACCTGAATAAGATGTTGATAAATGACAAGTTGGACTTATCTAATGATTGTGCTATTATCTGCCTAGAAAATACAATCAGTTTAAAATGATAGTATAATTCACTAGTGAACTACTGCTATTCAGCGAAATAAATCCAATGGATCTTGCTGCCAGAAAATTGGAATGAAGGCAGATTAACATGTGCACCAAGGCTGAAGGTTTTTCAGGGGAAAAAACCCCTTTTCTGCTCCAATTAAATGGGCTTGTCTCAGTAATGTTTCGATGAGGAGAGACAGAACAGAATGCTTTCTGTGCTATTATGAGCTTTAGGTGAAGAAGGGAGTCAGATTGGTCTGTCTTACATTTTCTGCTCATTTTATAGAGCTCTGTGTTTGCCCATGAATTGTCTTTCCACAGGAAAGATAATACTGCATTCATTTTCTCTTCAGACCTCAAATGCTAAAAAGGTGTCTCCAGCAAAACAAATTTATTTGAATGCATCTATCTAATAGCATTCATCCAGCAGAAAGCAAAGCCAAATACCACATATATTTTATGTGGTGATGTGGTTGGAGCTATGGTGCTCTGAGGACAATAAGCTGGCCAGTGTAGTTTGAAAAGTTGTGGCTTTGAAAATATTTCTTGAGCTTTATGATAGACTGGCAGCAATGAGTAGATGCTAAAACACCAAAAGTGGCACAGAGTTTTCAGTGCTCTGGGGGTGAGGACTCTGCAGGACGGCCACTGTGGGACTCTCACAGTGTCAGCCCCAAGTGGGTGAGAGCTGTCATCCACTGCGACAATGCACAGAGCTCGATGGTTCTCAGGATCCAAACCACCTCTCTGTCCACACACCAGGGAATTAAACACGGAAGCAATTGCTGCACACTGAGTTTGGCAGTGGGATTGGTACTGCTTGCTGGTGTTCACACAATGCTACTCATTCCCTCCTCTTCAAGCTTGTTTGGGTTTCACTACACAGAGACCGTCTCTAAATAGGCACCAGTAATTAATCATGGAGAGAGAAACAGTCATAATGGAACAGAAAACTTCTTCAGGCTCTTGTGAATCTGCTCTTTTCAGTCAGTTATCCTTAAATTGCTATATTATATTGTAAGGGAAAGAGCTTTGCTAGTACTGCATGACACTGCCCAAAAATATGCAGGAAAGCCATTTTAAAATATAATAATTGTGATTTTCTTGTCTGTTGAAATTAAACTTCCCATGCAATGGCTCTGTTGGAATAAGGAATTGCTAGAAACAGTTCAGAAAGATAGGCATGCATAGAATTCTGTGATGAATAAATGATCCCCTGTTCCTTTCTAGGTACAGCAAAACTTTGTTGTATGTTCACATGTTAAGGATTTAGACATTATAATAATGTAGATAATACAGGACTGTGAATGGAAAAAACAAGTGCACTATGTGAATAAGCTCTATAAATACTATTTTATGAGAAAGTCAAGGGACAGAAAATGTTTCTATTACAACTAGAATTCTCATTGCATGTAATGATGAAAGGTAATAGTTCTATTTTCACCTAATGTTCTTGTGAGAATTTGGAGGGAAGAAATGTTTTAAATTAAACAATTCTTTTTTTTTTTTTTTAAAAAAAGAGTGAGTTTCTGAGAGTTAGGTGCAAAACAAGTGTTTTGAAAAGTTGCCTGCCTACTCAGGTCTTGGCCTTCTGTGCTGCTGTGCTAAATCAGTCAAAGAAGGATGGGAAACCAGCATGTGGAATGGGTGTCAAAGCAGTAGGGTGATGTCAAGGACCTAGAAAACGCAAATGGAATGTGAGGCTTTCAAACACCTTCTTCTTAACAATCCCTTTTCTTTCTCTGTGATATTTGGCCTGTGTTTTCTTGGGTCTTTTCTTTCTTATGGTGAAGTGCTTAAATTCATCCTTTTGTTGCTTCTTATTGTGATTCTGGTGGAATCTCCAATTAACAGTCAGTCAAGGCCACCTCTGACAACAAAGCCCAAGAGTCCCAAGAAAAAAAGTTCTGCATGTTAAATAAAATGTGGAAAACAGCACTCAAAAAGATGTACGCAGACTACATTTTTCAAAGACTATTAGGGAAGCAGAGCTCTTGGGAAAAGATGACTGTTCATGTGACATTGGAGCTGCTGTCTGCATGGAAAATATAACCTCCTTGGTGCATCTGAGCAGTTACAGGTAAAGCCTGGGATATTTGATTTTGACTAAATCTGTAAGGAATAATACATAATTTGTCTTAATTTCTGCTTGGACCAATTTAAGGTACTTACTACTTATAACAAAAAATGTATTACCAATAAACAAATATATTTACAGAACAATTGCACTATCATGTCATTGTGCATAAATTAATTTCTGGTACAAACCACGTTTTGGCTAAGTCTCTTACCTGTAATACAGCTGGGATTTTACTGCCCTCATGGGTCATGTTTCCAGCAGCAAATGCATCAATGGCTTGCAAGATAGAGACCAAATAGGGCTGAATTCTTACAAATAGTTTGAGAGAAGTTTCTGAGGTGTCACACACATGGAGCTACTGATGTCTGGAACGCCTCAGAAAGAGCCGGGGTGTAATGGGCTCCGTCTCTCATCCCGCTCGCTCTGATCCAATCTCGCTGCAGTGAGTGGCTCCTTGCCATTTTCACACAGGCTGCACAGCCAAGGCTTTTATGGGAGCTCAGTGGGAGCTGGGGCTGCGGGAGGTGTGCGGAATGGAACGCTGTCCTTCGGGATTGCCAGGAAAGTTGGCAGCCTGCCCTGCTTTTGATCATGTTAAAGCCTCCTTTTAGAGCGGTACCTGATTGCTCTTCACAGCCCTGTCAGACGGAAGCCCCCTTTGGGACTCTGAGGGGATCACAGGTGCTTTTCGTGAAGGGCAAAAATGATAAAAATGTAAAAAGCCATTTTCTTCAAATACAGTATTTGGCTTGTTATAATGTTTCATCTAACTGATGTCGAGCTGAAAGATGGAGAATGAAATTGTTAACTTGTTGAAAATTGATTCTAGTTATTGTTTCTGCCCTTGACCGTGTTTGGTATACATCTGCTTCTTGCTAAGAGATGCTAGGTTAAAAAAGAGCAATGAATTTTTTAAACTGTAAGTATATAATACATTTATGAATGTTTTATATACACTTTTATTTTCATAAATGTAAGATTTTGAAAGTCCCAAGAGAAGAAGATTTAAAAACCTAAAAGTGAATTCCAGGCCACTAGGGAAACCAGCATCTTTTTCTGATGTTGTCAAGTTCTCTGTGTTTCCAAGCAAAGGCATTTTAAATTAATTAATTGTTTATTTATGGCATATCTCTTAGTGATACAAGATGGAATCCTTTCTACTAACTGAGCAGCTTTAGGTTTTCTTCAGTTTCTTGAATTCTTTTTTTTTTTTTCATTTTGGAAGACAGCAGAAAATGTTCGACTACTGTGAAGGGAAAATGTAAAATTTAACTCTGACTTGCTGATTTTAGAAAATGAACACTGTTTGAAGTTGCATCTGGCATGTTACAATGATTTCTGGGGCCCCTGTGTTAACAGGAGGTAGAGAAAAATGTGAATGACAAGATTGTTTTAGCGAACACTGTGAAATTTATCGCTTGGCCATAGGCTTTAAAAGAAATGTATTTCTGCATGACAGAGCATAAACTGGTCACCAGTATAAATTGCATTAATATTGAGCATATGAAGTGCTGTATTTGGAACTATCATTTAAAATACATTTGGATGCTGTGAAGCACTAAAGCAGTGCATTTGGAATTCTTGGCTGGCTTCTTGCACTTTTTCTCCCCCAAAATCACTAATTGTTGAAGATAAGTGTTCTGCAAATCTTATCAGTGTATAGAAAAGGTACTTTCAAGAGGTCAGAAAATAGTTTCAGTCAGTTGGACCTGACAAAATCAGTTTTACAGTCTAGAATGCAGTAGAAAAGTTTACTAAACAGATTAGTAATACACTTACAATTACTGTAGTACTGTGTGCTGAACTCCACAGTAGAATATCAAGTTTGCTGTCCATCATTACCTTATACAGTTTCCAAATATGCATTTTTTTTCTAATTGCATGATCTTCATGGCTTTTTTCTGTGTTAGCTAATCCCTAGAAAATTGGGTTGTTGATCTGTTCTAATACCTCTGACCCTGGTGGGATAAAGTGAATGTATAAAGGTTTGGGGTTGGTGAGGGGTTTTTTTTGCATGACAATACAGATACATAACCCCCTCCACCAACTATTAGGAACAAAAACACTTGAAAGTTCTGTTCATACAACAGAATAGATTCAAACCAAGAGACTCATAATATATTCAAGCTACAGACACAATGGTAAATTTATGGGGGTTTCTTAACAAAGGAAATGTTTGGAAAAAAAAATCTTAGGACTGAGTTGTTTTTTGGTTTTGGTTGTTTTTTTTTTTTTAAAGGAAGCAATAGATTAGAATCATATTCCCTACACTGCTAGTTTACTAATTTTTAATTAATTTTATGGGTTTTACTAGTGAGTGTCCTGAGATTTTTTTAATTTTATCCTATGTCTTCTTATATTTCACTACTGTATATGATATTTAAAAATTATGATTATAATACTGATATATGCTTCTACGTATTTATTAATTTTAGTATAGGTTGCGTCGTTCTAATTTTCCAGGGTAGAAATATCAGTGAACAGTCACAATAGAACTTTTGTCTCCAAAATACAATGTATTCAGTGTCCTTGGCTGCCATTGAAATTGCTATCTTGAACATTCAGAAAACGGTGGAATGGAGAGAATAACAGAGCAGTTTCATCTCTAATAAAAGAGATGCCACATTTGGGATGTTCACTGGTGCAGGAAACAAGGGCATTTCATTTCAGTTCACCTTAACAATTTGTCTTAGCTGTCAATAGGTATCCAGTTCTCCTTGTGAGTCTCTTCATGAACTGCTGGAGTATAAAGGAATCAAAGTCGATGAGGAGGGAGAGGTTTGAATGCTCCTTTTATCTGACACGTTGCTTGGACACTGAACTGTGTGAGCTAATTACTTTGCCTTTCTATCACCTCCAAACCTGGACTTCCCTTAATAACTTAGAGTCATGACTGGGGCTCCTGAGCCTCCCTTTTGTCTTTACACTCTCCAAAAGGATTCTTGGCGCAAAACTTAGAATATCACATATGTAGGGTTGGAAAGGCCCTCAAAAGGGTGTCTCGACATTTGTTCTTCAAAACCACAATCTTATACCATCGTGATATATCTGAAATTTAGACCTCAGTTCTGTGTTTTTCCTCCATTTAATTGGAAAAAGAGGAATAACTCCTCTAGTTAAATGACTGTTTCATAGTGCAGCTTTCAAGAAGTGCTTGCGTTTGCATTTTTTCTATCATACAGCTCAGGTCACTTAATTTATATCTCTCATAGGCCCCTCTCCCTGTTGAAACAAGAACAATGGCCTGACATTGGCAGGCTGAACTAGGAAAACCTTAAATGCTTCCCCTTTTGTCACGGAGTTATGGGGAGTAGCTGTGAACAGAATTTGGTTATTCTTTGGACTGAATGGTGATGGGTTCAGTAATGTGAGCTGAAAACATTCAAAAACC
This sequence comes from Pomatostomus ruficeps, assembly GCA_013400735.1. Lineage (NCBI taxonomy): Eukaryota > Metazoa > Chordata > Aves > Passeriformes > Timaliidae > Pomatostomus > Pomatostomus ruficeps. The sequence goes on from VYZT01064595.1 coordinate 23,286, forward strand.
TGGTTGGTTTTCCAAATTAGGTTCTCATATATATTAAAAAAAAGAAGGGATTTAGTATACTCTGATAATATTATTGAATTTAACAATTGAATAAAATGTTCTGGCTTTGATCAAAGTCTGTTGTGATGTAATCATGGTTTGTTTGCAAAGTAAAAAAAAATCCTGTAGCAAACCAGTTGCTTTTATTTTGTTCCTTGTGTACTCATTGTGTGTTTCAGTGTGCTGAAAGCAAAGGAAAGTGAGACTTCCTTCAAACAACTCTGAGATAAAATTCAAGTTGTTCATCAGCCTATACCCAAAACGATCATCACTTCATGCAGATTTTATTTCAATTTCCCATTGTTTTTTTCTGCCTGAAAGTGTTCCTTTTTAGTCAGTTCTTCTGTGTGACACCTTTTCACCAAGTGCTTCTGAGGTGTGTGTAGTTGAGGCTGCCTTTGTCACAGCTGCTGGGACGTGTCCTGAGGCAGGACCTGAAATGTCTCCCTTGTGACAGAACAAGTCTTCCTGAGTTTTTCTCTTGCCCAGCAAGGACTGCTCTTGCTGCTGGGAATGTGCTGGAGCCAGCAAAGCTCTGGCTGATGGAGCCATGGCTGCCCCCTCTCCCTTGCTGCCATTGATGGATCTCCTTCGGAAGGCAGGAGGTGCTGCCAGCTTGTCCTGCTGTTGTCCTGCTCTGCTCTGCACCGGGCAGTGACAACACCTTGCATTTAGCACTGCTGTGAGTAGATGTAGGGCAGCACTGAGGTCTGGGATGGCATCATCATGAACAGAAGATGCCCTTCAGCCTCTGCCTGTCCCCCCAGAGCTCTGTGCACCACCTTTGGCCCCTTCCCTTCCCAGCCAGTGACTCTGCCCTGCAGGGTGTTCCTGTGCCTTGGTTGTCTTGGCGGGTTTCTGTAGGAGGAAATGCTGTGAAGGGAACACAGTTTTTGTCTCCCCAGCTAAAACAGAAGCATAAGGACCTATGAGGCTGTGATTGACCCCGGCCTTGAGAAAGGCAGAGAAAACGAAACGCAGTTCTTCAAACTTTTCTTTCATAGTCCCACTCCCCATCTTGAGTCTCTGTCCAGTCTTCTCAGATTTCCTGTAAACTGTGGTCAGGTTTGTAGTTTAGGGCAGCATTTAGAAGATTTTATGGCACTAAAATTGTCAGTAAAGCTTTGCACATCTTTGAGCAGTGTATCCATGACAGTGAATATTATGTTGCAAAGTGGGTGGAAAAAAAGCAAAGTATTTCTAGCAGAAAGATGGAAAATATTCTTTTGCATTTTTGTTTTGATAAATCAAAAAGGAAAAATAATTTTTAAAAATCTAAGAACTCTAAATGGCTAAACAGTGTATTAATTTAATGCAGCTGCAGAGATCATATTCATTTTTCTCTAAGACAGCATTTGGAAATGGGAGCCTATTGCTGCCTTTTGTCTTTTCTTTGAGAATGGGAAGGGTTGGAAAGAGTGAGGGTGATGGTGCTGTAGAAAGAAATCTTCCTCCACACCTTTAATCAATAACCTCCTGTATTTGTCTGAATTCTGAGTGCTAAATAAAACCTCTACAGAAAATGTCATCAATGAAGCCTTGCTGTCTGACAAATTTCCTGCCAATTCCTGAACTGATAATGACTACTATTATTTGAAATAATTGTCTAGAAAATAGTTGCTTAAAAAGATGGTTTCCAGCTTCTTATCCTTATCAGGACAGCTTTCTGAACCAATTAATCTTAAATTAATGAGAAGCATGGTTATATTGCAGTCAAGTCCCACAGCTTTTTTATCTTTCCCCCTTTTTGACTTTGCTTTCCCCCCAAATGGATCCTGATTTTCATGTGTCTTGACTGATGATAAAAATCCAATGTTAGGATCAATACCAGCAAAAAACTTTCCTTAGTGTTTGACAAAACAGTTCTCTGCAGTGAAGTGTTATTAATGGCCAGGTATGATGCACTGTATTCCTTCTGGCCTTTAAACCTTTATCCACTCGGGACTATTGGCCTCAGAGTTTCACAGAAGCGCAATTTTTCCTCTTTGGAAAATTGGATCACTGTCTGAGGGTAGGACTGCACCAATTTTCCTACTGCTTATTGCATTTCAAAGACTGGGCTGAGGGTTGTGTACTAAAACCAAGATGTAGTTCCCCTTTGAAAACTTAGTCTCGTATGCAAAAGGAAGAACACAGTTAACCATCATTATAATTTAGATAATTTATCAGATTTTAAAATTATGCTGAAAAATCACTATTCCAAATGCTCTACACTTATGGTTTTGATTTTAAAAATTACATTCTTATTTGCAGTGTGTTCATATAACAGAAAACTTTATGTAGTAATAAAGCTACAAAAAGGATCTTTAGCAAATATTTTTGAAAACTTCAAATAAGTTATTATGTTATAGAAGACATTATAGAGATTTAAATGAGCAGTGTTGGAGAAAAAAGAAATTTGCAAAGAAATGTAGATGTTTAAGATGTGTTTATAACTGCTCTTGTCAAAGCATGCTGTCTTGTTACTAAGTTTCATGTTTAATAGCAACAAATTCAGGTACTCCATGTAAAGAAAAATTCATTCATATTAGCTCAAATAGTAGCATTGACATACGACCCCTCTTCAATTAAATAATCTTCACGGAAAATTAATCTCTAATTTGAAGTACGGGATGATTTTTATACTTAAAAACATACCTTAGTGATATCTTTAATCAAAAGCTTTTTGTCACAGAGTGGAAATGTTGTGCACACTTTCCTTTTGCTGCCTTTGTGCTGGAGCGGCAGAAGCTGTCTCCCTTAGCTGCCATCTCCTGTTTTTAGCCAATTAGTATGAAGAACAGAAAAATGAAGGTACTGAAGAAGATGAGACAATCATAAGTTAAAACTTCTTCAGCACTGGGCCATGGCTGATGCTTGGGGAAGGAAAACAGTGCTGGAGCAAGTATGGGAATGATATTTTAGCTGATGTGTCCTCTCATCTGGGGTTCCCTGCACCGGGTTGTGTACATGAACAGCCTAGCCCCTGAGGGATTTTCTTTCATTTACACTCCTGGTATCCAAAGCAACCTGTGGCAATGAATTCCACAAATTAATAAACAAAATTAAGGGAAAAAAAAATAATTGCAATGTAACTACTATGTTGTTTCTTCAATAAGAGAAGCATTTTTGTATTTCATAAACAAAGCTTGTGTTTTCATACCTCATATATTTTGATATACGTTTCATATTCAGATATATTCATCATAAAAATGAAGCTATAATTTCAAGAAATGGAGTTTTTCAAGTAATAAAATGCATTATTTGTTGTTTTTACAGCCATACAGCAAATTGCAAAATGAATTCTCCCCAGACACTGAAATCTGATTCCAAAGTTGCCTTACCTGAAATTTCACTTCATTTGTCAGAGACAATATTGTGATGTTTATGTAAATAGTCTCTCTAGGATTTTTAGGGTTTTTATGACAGTGACTATATTTGCAATTGGTGTTATACCCTTGAAAAATACCATATGGCAAAAATGCCCATATTTAATTTAAGGTGATCAGGTACTATTTGTTCAATCTATTAAAGCAGCTACCATATCAGCTAATTTGACAGCTGTATTACTCAACATCATTGCAGGCAATGACATATGGTGAAGCATAAGGAGCAACATGTAAATATTCATTTCATCAGGACCAGGACATTGTCTAAGCTTGAAAAAACCCTTTGTTAGCAAAGCTGTACTTAAGAGCAGCACATTAACCTCTGTATTTATCTGCCAGGGCTTCTTCTTAAGTGAACAAATAAAAATTCCCATCTTAAAGTGAATAAAATGCTTGACAAATTGTGAAATATGATTGCTAAGAAGGAACAGAGGCTCCAGTGACCTCAGTAAAAATGGTGGTAGCTCAAAAATATATTGAACTGTTGCCCATGATCAGGTTTTGAGGGGAGGGAGAGAGGGAAGGGAGGGAAAGAGCAAGAGGTTAAGTACATTGCATTTGTACACTTTCTGAGTACAGCTCCCTTTTTATAAATAAGCCACAGCAGCGTTATGGTACCCTGGAGGAAAGATTAGCCCTCAGCTGTGAGGTAGCGTCAGGTATTGGTCATACACTCATGGGAAGACAGAGAGGAGAAAATATCACAGTATTACAGAATATGATTGTTAATCTCTTTAAAAAGTGGGGGGAGGTTTTCAAAGCTGCTTCCATTTTCTCTTTGGAAAATAATAGGGATCAAATGTGGGATTTGAGACTTACAAATGCAGAATACTCATAGACATTTAAGTAACCACTGTAGTAAGAGAGATTAATACATTTCTGAAATGTCGTTTTAGAAAAGGCCATGTTTTAATTCCAACAGATTTGATGTTTGAAGTATCTTGGCGAGCACTGTTAGCTGTTAAAGGAAACTACAATAAAGTACATTCTCTTTGACAGAATATATTTTATGTCTTCGACTGAGAGTATTAATTCTCTTTTATTGAGAGAGAAGAGATTTCTGGCTTAAACAGTTTATAGCCTTGCCAATGTTTCTTTTCAAGACCCACCAGCAATAATATATCTTGATGTCCTGCCTGAGCATCCCCAGCAAAGCAGAGGCCCCAACCCTGTGCTGGGTCAGGGCTTCCCAGGCAGGACAAGCCCAGGCTGTTCAGCACCGGGAGGGTGCCCCTGAGTTCAGCCAGCCCCTCATTCAGACTTTCCTGCTTTCCTGCTCACCCCTTCTCTTCCCTTCCTAGATGAGGCAGCCCCCAGGTGCAAGGTGCAAGTGCACTGTTTCCCGTGCCTTTGGGATACCAGTGTTATCTGTAACTCTGCATTTACGTGGGTTGAGTGATTCGAGAGAAATTGCAAAAGGGCAGGAACAGTCTCACTATGAGCTTCACCCCAGGTGTTTTTTCTAAAGGAGAAAAAAACTCCACTCTGTTGTTGTTCTGAGTGTTTTCCTAGGCCTGAAAAAATGGCTTTTTGTCTGCTCTGTGCCATCAGACCAGTGCTAATCAGCCGAACAGGGACTACAGCCTGGTCCCAAAACTGTGTCAAATTCACACTATGTGTTAGTTGCGATAACATGAGAGCTTTCCTAATTATACCAGTAAAATATTAGTGCTGTGTAGCTTCTTAACCAACTAAACAAGATGACTTGAGCTTGTGCTTAATTCTTTTTCTTCCTGCTTATCAAATAAAGATCACATGGTTTGAAAAATGGGGATTGCCTTCAGAGGGTTCCAGACCAATAAGGAAATAATTCAGTATTAGTACCTAAATCCCTGTGGAAGCACAAGTCAAGCTGAAGTATTATGCATGAGTTGGTAGATCTTCCATATGTTGTTTGTACTTACTCCCTGAGGCTTTGTGCTATAAATAACAGAAACTGGAATGCAAAGTAGCACTCATCAGGGACAATAAAAGTAATAATTTGGAGATTCATTCATAAATATGGCTGGAGGGGACCCATTAGGATTGCAGAGTTTGGTCTTCTGCAAGAGACAAACTTTCCTTGTACTAATCCCTACTGAAAATAGGTGCAGCTTTTTATTTATCCAAAGAGTATTAATTTGGGGACTTATTTTAAGGAGCAAAAAACCCAACCCTCCATTCAAAAATCCTTTTTACCACTGAACAGCTAAGAGAGCTGAGCTAAGATCATGGATTCCCAGAGTCATTAAGGTTGGAAAAGATGTCTAGGAGGCTCAAGTCCAGCTATTAACCCAGCACCACTGTGTTCAGCAGTGAACCAGGTTCCCAAGTGCCACGTGCACATATTGGAACGCTTCCGGAAATGGTCATTCCACAGCTTCCCTGGACAACTTGGGCAGCTTACCTTAGGACTAAGTGGGATCTTACTTTCATTTGGTGGTCTCTAGGCTCTGTATGATCACACAGAAATTAGTAGAAAATCACATATCTTTATAATTTAGACTAATTTATGTTAACTTCTGAGGCTTAAAAGGCTAAATAATAAATAGCAAATATTTATACTAATATATTAGAAGATTATAATAAATTACATATATACACACACACCCCAAAATGGAATAAAATTATATTACATTTATTGGCTAATTTTATAATAATTGAACACCTAATTATTAAAAATGTTGCTAAGTGTCCCAAATTCTTAGGAATAGTTCTTGCTGCTAGGAAAGATGATGATTTATAATCTATGTATCAGCATCCTTGATATGAGACTGGTTTTGTGTTGTTTCTGAGGTTTTAGGTGTCTGCAAGGCATTTTAGAGCATCCCCAGCACGATGATGCAGGTTTTGGAAGGATTTTAAGGGGCTATTGTGGGCCATGTCAAAAACATGTAATGTGAATTTCAGTTATCCTGGGAAAAGCTGCTGAGTGAGTAAGGCCACAGAACATGACTGCATTCAGACACTAATGTTCTTTCTAGGTTCTCTTGTAATCGTCTTTTGTGCACCGAGAAAATAAACTGCTGTACTGCTGAAATTTTCCAAGTGCAGCTGAATAGACTGCTAACTATTTGCAAAATTTTAATCTGCTACATCTTTATTCTGCCTTTAATAGTTGGGGAAAAGAATAGCATGCAAATGGATGCGCTAATAACAGCTGATTAAAATGCATTAATTTTGCATCACCAAATAATCATCATTAATTTAATTCCAGTACACCATAAAATGTCTAATTCCTCTTAAGCCAGTCTACATTTAAACTGATAAAAGAGATGAGAGTAGTTTAGAAAATCTCATTAAGTGTTCAAAGATGCAGTTTATTTTTTGCGTATGAAGTTTCTTTCTTGAATCAATTAAAATGCAATAAATGCTATGGTAAGAATGCTGAAGTTACATAGGCAGACACAAATGATCAAATGCCACGTGAAGCATCCCCTCTGGTCAGTGCTCCTCGCACTTTGGATGCAGCAGGTTTATTCCCGAGGGGCTACACTTTAATCCGCTGTGCCTAAGCCCAGTTACTAAATCCTCAGCAGAACCAGATATACCTGTAGCTTTAATTTACAGCTGCTGAATTTTATGGCCTGTACAAATTAGATAGCATTCTTTATTAGCTGCATTGTCACGAACACTTTTTATGTAATCAGATTATCTTTTTTTTTTAATAGTTCATGCTAATTTTCTATCACACCAATTTTTGAAAGTCCTCCCTGAGAGTTTCAAGTAACATTTTATCTCTAGCTTGGCAATTGTGCCAAAAAAAAAAAAAATCTCTGCTCTTCTAATAATGGTTATTCATCTACTACTTCCTACCTTCCATTCTTTAGAACATCCAGTGTTTGCTCATGAAATAGGGAGTTAATCGGCTTAATGAGACATTCTAAATGGTTTCCATAGATCTAATTTATTAATAATTCAGAGGATACTCAAATGGCTGCCATTAGTTTGCTATCTCATCCTACTTTCTGTGTTGTATGCCGCAGCTGCTGTGTAGTGAGAATAGCACTTGAGGGCATGGATAGAACTCTACAATTGTTTTTCAAAACACCCTTTTTAGAAATATTTCACTGCTTTCATTTCAGGAGAGAAAAACAACAGATAGCTTGCTTCAGCTGAAACCTTACAGATTGAAAAAGAGTAGAGTGAGTTCAGTGTTCAAAAGAAACATAAGGGTCTTTAGGGTTTGTATCTTCTCATTCCTATGTATCAGCTCTATACATGGATGTGTAAGCACTCACTCCTATTTTTGAGTGCGTCTCAGTGCATTTGAGAGGTGACATCTGTGCCCCTGAGGTGACTCAGATGTCCCTCCTTGGCAGACAAGAGTTAGAAGGGGGCTGTGTTCTGAAGATATAGATAGCGCAGTTTGGGTGGGACATGGCAAATTAGATTCCATAGAAATCTAATAATATATTGTAATTAAAACCCACATGGAACCTTCACCATTTGCTTTACAAATTTGTGAATACTTTTGGGAGCATTCAGACATGCTGCCTATTCAGTAACTTCCAAAATCTATTACATGAACAGAGTTTCTTAAAATCCTTGTAAATCAAAGTATTTTAATTCTAGTAAAGGAGATGGAAATTGGCAAGGAGGGGTAGAAGGTAAGGAACAGGTTTTTAAAAGAATTCAACTATTTAAAAAAATAAATAGCCTTGGTACCCATATCTCTGTTGTTATATTTCTAAATAGAATCCAAAATTACTTATTGATTTGATTATTTTATTCAGTTTTTCAGTATTCTTCTTTTTGGAACTTTGTAATCTCTCTTCCTACACCATGTAGGTGTTGCACTTTTTTAAAAAAGGAAATTGTACTTCTAAGTAAAAAAAAAAAAAAGAAGTGTTTTTATCCATCATTGTATCAAAATAGAATGCTTTGTCATTTTATTCAACCACATTTCTATAACCACATATAAAATAGCAACGGAGAGAGAACAAATTGTACCTAGCCAGGGATTTGTATAAATTCCCTTCTTCTGATCTTATATTCATCTGCTTCTCCATGTATTAGGATTATATATCACCACAAGAAGTTAAACATATTTTTTCAATGCTTCAAGTAAAAGACTCTGAATTGGAGAAACTTATAGACAGAATCTAATGCCACACAGAAAATTTATTTAATATAATAAGAAAACCTGTATCTTATGTTGCAGGAAACAGTTTTATTGCTAACAAATTTCAAAATACATTAAGTACATGAAATTGGGATACAGCACCCAAAATCTCATTAAGCATTCCTATTTTGTCTTTGTAACATCTGTCATTATCAAAACCAAATTCAACAGTCATTATTGTAGTCACTGCTGCTAGGGGAAAAAAAGTCCCTTGTACATTTTAGTATGGCAGTTAAAAATCCCTGTGGGGAATTTAATTTGGAGCCTTTATAGCAGCAGCGTAGACTAATATATTCCAAGAAAGTTAGACTGTCTGTGGCTGTTGCAAGAGTGCGTTAGATAAATCCCAAAGTTCACCTCTAAAAGGAGTTGAAGGCCATGGGTTGCCAAGCTGGAGTGAGGTCTGCACCTGAACTGGTGTGTAACACCCAAAGCCGTGCTGGGGGCACTTGTGGGTGCCCATGGATCGTGCACGCGGCGTTTACGTGGCTGCTGTGAGTGCACAAACACAGGAGCCTGGTATTTAAGGGGATTTCAAGGTGCTCCAGGTCTTTGTATTGGCTGCACACCTTATTTGTGTGCAAACACAAAGCATTAGGATCTCCTGGATCTCCTCAGCCATCACAGCTCTCTGGGGGTGTCATTCCTGTTCCAGGCTGACAGCGAGTGCCAGTGGCTATGCAGGTAACTGTGTGCACGCCCATCATGGGGCATGGAGAATATCTGAGCTTGTCTGGTAAGAACGCCCTACCCAGCAGTCAGGATAATTATTTTCTGCAGCAATCTCTTTGTTTCTGCAGTCTCTTTGTCAAATCAATTTAACCTTTTGCTGTTCCTCATGTGGATGCCATAGAATGTGACTGATGGTGGCTGTGGTTCAAATGCCACTGGCAGAGGTATAAATGTTTTGCCTAAAGCAAAAGTTCAGGTTTGGCAGATCTCAGTGTGCCTGTTGGAGATGGAAAGACATTCAAAAGGCATTATGCTTGATAGAAAGTAAGAAAACAAAAAAATTTTAATGACTAGTTTTATAGCTGTGTCATTAAAGGGAAGCGTAGGTAGGCACCAGTGATCGTTCCATATGCACACTTTGCTGCTGGATTATTTTCTAATATTTAGTGTTCCTGAATGTTTTGGTGAAAGAAAACATAGCTTTGATGGGTCTAAACAATTTTTATTTTATATTATTTAATGCCAGTAAGCCAGAATATCAGTTTTAACTGAAAACCTTAGGAAAGCAATCACCAGGTATCAGAACTCCTGAATAAGACAGAGTAGAATCCAGGCAAAGATAATTTATCCTCAAGTCTTCTGAATATAAGGATTTCTACATTGTATCAATTTATTCACATTTATTGCCAAGTGAGAAGTGTTATGATGAATTTTTCAATATTCCTCACTGTTATGTTACAATCAGATGTTGAAGCGTGGATGTCCAAAGATGGAAATGAGAAATGGCCACTAAGCACAATCAGAGGCCTCTCTGGAATGCAACTAAAGCTGTGGATTTATTGATATTGCAAAGGAAATGTATCTACTGGACACATTACTTGGCCATAGAAATCCTATTTTATAGCACAGCAGGAAGTTCCAATTTGGCTGCTAAAGTTATCAGTGTGGTCCCTCTTCCTTAAATGTGGGAAACCAGGTGGCCCATATTATCTTCTAGGTGTTGAATGCATTTATAGGATTTCTCCTAACATATCTCCTACTACCAGAAGGCATTATGTAGTCAATTAAAACAGTGGCTGTTTGTTTCCTCCTCTCCCTCCCCTGTCCTGTCCTTGAAAAAATGTCTGTGAGGGGTTTTTTTTGGTAGCACGATATTTGTTCTGATGAACATTGATTTAGTTTGTCTGGGAAAAAAATAAGGAAAATATTACTTTTGCTGCATCTTGCTATTAAGGGTATTGGTTTAGAAATGCATTGTTTTAGAAATCCCCAGGGGGAAAAATATTTTCTGAGCAGAGAGCATGAGTGAGCTTCACTTGCTGACTGCAGATCCTACAGGGATGGTGCCTTGCCAGCGAGAACTTCTCTGCAGATGTTGACAGGTTATGGCACATCTGTTGCAGAAGCACATTTTAGCAAACAAATTAAAGATCAGCACACAGACACCCAAATCCACCACTCTAACTGTCTCCCTGTGTCTGAGATTATAAGTTCTGAGCCTCACTGTCTGCTACAGCCCGGAGCTGGCAGTGGCTCTGCCTACTGGTGGCCCTTCTGAAATCTGAAAATTCCCTTCACTGTGAACTAAATAAATACATACACAGGATGGAAAAGTAAGAAGCAATTCATAACAAAATGACCTCTTCCATTATTAACTGGCAAAACTCCCAAAGGCATTAAAATAAATGAACCATAGCATGAATCAAAAAGGCAAAAATGATAACTTGGGACTTATACTTTATAAGTTTAATTAAATACGAATGAATTGCTGAAACAGCATATGACTTCCTATACTATTACTGCTAGAAATATTTTTAGTGATTTAAAGATAGAAATTGAATGAGAAATTTGACTGTATCTCATCTAATTCTATTATTCATGGCTACTTTCCTGTTTTCCCTGAAGTGCATCAGTTGTCACTTTAAAATTTCGGTCTCTGTAGAGTGCATATGCAATTCTCCATTTAGCTCATTTTCCAGCTGTTTGTATATAAAACCCTGTGAGTGTTTTAGGAGCATTTTACTGCCATTGCTTTGCAGAGCCTTTCATCAGCATGGAGTGAACAAGGAAATAAATTTTGTAACAATTGGAAGAAAAGAAAAAACATCTTCAAAATGAGCACTCAGCAACTTGGAGGGTTGGGCTGTGGCATGTGGTGCTGCTTTGTTCACCGAACCACAAGCTTCTAAGTCATAGTAAGAAGTTGAGTCCGGTCTTTTCCCGTCTGAATTTTACACTTAATTCCCTAAGTGAACTACTCCAGTTAGTACAATGAATGAAAGAAAGGAGAGGAACGTAATAGGCTTTACTGTTTTTAAATGTTTTTTTAAGAATAATTCTTAAGGCTTTGTGATTAAAATCTGTGTCTGTTTCTGATGCATTTGCTGATATATTACAGAGTATTTTTAATGGAATTGTGTAGGAAAATAGAAAATAGAATTAAATTCTTTATGGAAAGATTAAAGAAGAGAACAGATAAGTTGCATAAATATTTGTGGAATTTCTACCTCAAAGCTGAATTCTGCTCATCAGAATGATGGTGCTTATAGCCAACTGAATTATTAAATCTTTCTTAGTATAAGGAATGAAGACAAACTGCCAATGTCTCTTTGGATACATTGCTTTCAGTATGCATAAAAGTGCTTTTGGTATGCAGAAAATCTGGAAAACACATGACTTTTAAGAGTAGTACTTTATCTGTTATTGATAGTTAATATTGTTCTAAAATTATTTTTTAAAATGAGTTTTTAAGCCAACCTTTTTTAAGTCCTTTCCTGTATAACTACCTTTAGAAGAATAAATAGAAGGGTTCTTTTGTATGTGCTGTTATCCCCCAAACTGATGTAATCCCTTAGTGGAGAAAATAATTTGGTAAACCTCCTTTCCAGGGGAATTTACATAACTGAAGGAAATTGAGTTGTATTTAAGAATGCTTTGAAGCTTGACCCTCATCATTCCCTCTCCATTCCCATTTATTTTCAAACTTCATGGTAACAGCCAAAACCTCTGTGAAATGTTGTACTGTAGGTGTTGGCCATGCTGGCTGGATAATATGGATGCAGAGACCACTATATCCCCACTTTTCTCCATTGCAAGCACAAATATCCATATCTGCTCACACAAATCTAAAATCTCTAGAGAGTGCAGGTGGCAAGGAGAGACTTCTAAGCAGAAAAATGTCAGAGAAAGCAAAACTAAAGTGTACCTGTGAGGGGTCAATCATTCCATTTATTTTCATGCAAGTTTTTAGTTATTCTTGCCTTTAATTCCCTTACTGATTGTTGGCTGAACGACTGTGTGCTATCTGTCTTCAAGGAAAACAAAGCTCCATCAAACTCAGATCTAAGTGATGAAGCCCAAAGGTCCACCAGGAATGTACACACAAACCAAATTTAATGTATACAGAAGTCAAAAGTATAGAAGTGAAGAAATGTTTCTCAAAAGAGCACAGAAAGAACCAAGAGATGACATGAACTGAAAGGTAAAATGACATACATCATAATTCTAAACAGTTGTGCAAGAGAGTAAAGCAGGAAAGATAATCCCAAGGTTACACTTCTCAAGTAACAAATATAGTTGTATGATATTTCCCAAAATAGTCAATGTAACTATTCAAATATGCAAGACTGCACTTAATAGAATTTAAGTAAGCCGGTAAAAAATAATAATTTCCATCAATTTATTCTGTTGGGATGGGATGAAAATCTGGGAAGTGCTCAGTAAAAGAGCTGTGATATTTTTCTTTTTGTTGGTTATGAACATGGTGTACTTTTGCATTCCTTGCACATGCAAATTCCTAACAAAGCCACGACAATTTCTAGGTGAGGAATATATGTGAATCGACCCCATAATTTAATCAAAATGTTGAACCGTGAGCATTTCCCAAAGTAAGCTGTAAATAAATGTGACACAAGAAAAAGAATATACTAAAAGCATAGAGCTGTGGTAGAGAATAGGGATAGGCAATCACAGCAGAAATAGTGTGACTTCAGTCACTGAGAGGAAATCTGAAATGTAACTTCAATTGCACTGAACTAAAACTAAATCAACATGATCAACTAAATTGAAACTGAAATATGCTGTTAGAGAAACATTTTATAATTCATAATTTTGTTCTGACAAATCAATTTAAGAATAAAGCAGACAGTCATGTAGATGTGCTCCCTGTATGCAGGTAACAGGATAACAGCTCAGAATGAGCAGAGCCATTATCAGGTACATGTGGTACAAACCATCAGTAGGGAGAGGGCAAAAAATCCAAGGGTATTCTACTCTTGTACTTTGTATTTGCCTGACTGTCACTGACCCAATTCAGCTCTGAAACAAGGCAGTGAGGAGTAACACTGCACTCCCAGATTTGGTGTTTTCTGCATGGAATTACAATGAACGAAATCTTTGTTTCTGCCCTCGACGGACACTGAAATTTACCTGCACAGGGCTTTCAGTGAGTGCTCAGCTCCCATTTGCATCCATGGATCCGAAGTTCAATTAAATGTATTTTTAAGTAGTCACACAACATGCAAGTCTAGATTTGAGGGTTTGTGCTTTTCCAGATGAAATGAGACACAATGCAAGGGGTCTGCAATCAAGCTAATACTGTTATGAGCACATTTTTAGGGTGGTGAGTGCTGCCTGTAGAAGTTGGCAGGGACAGAGATGTTAATGCATTGAACCATAAATCTCATCCAGGCTCTGAAGATGGGCCAGGACATGTGTAACTCCTGACGAACACATGGGTGAACGTCCTTAGAGCTGCTTCTCACTCTCTGAAACCCAATAAACAGCACAACTGATGTGAATAATGCCAAGAAAGTGCTGATTGGTTCTGTGTCACGCCTCTGCGTTCCCTTTTCAGAGATTCCTGACAGTCACAGGTCAAAAGACATCCCCTGACACATGCACACACACACACTCCGTGCTTTGTTTTAATTTATTCTCATAGTTTTGGAGGGGTTTCATTATTGTCCTCATATGAAATGTACTTTCAATCTTTTACATCCTGTGTGTCTCCAACTTTTTGCAGGCTTCTTTATTAATATTAAAAAGCCCCAAAGCTTACTTCTGAGCCCATGGTTTCTTATGCTACCAATGCTCCAATTTACACTTAAAAATCAAGATAAAAACTTGCTGCTTTTGCTAATCACTGTAAAACAAAAAGCTGTGAAGAAGGCTGTAAACATCAAAATGCTTGGGTTTTTTTTTTTTTTGCTTAGATAGTTTGCAACCTTGATAAGATCAGAGAAATAAGCGTGGGAAGCTGTTGCCTGCGATACAGAACCATTAAACTACTCTCCTTGCAGAAAAAACAGTGATCACAACATCTCACATCTGTTCTTCTTGAACCTTAGAGCATGAAAGGAAATGAGATATTACAGGGAAAAAACCACAAAAACCCAAACTAAAACCAAACCAACAGCTCAGTGTGCTGCTGCACTGGATTGCAGATTCTACAGTTTTATTCCTGCTGTGAAATCACTTTCCATACTGGCTTAGAAATTATAACGGATGTAGCACTGCCCTAAGTGTGTATTTAAGTACAAGGCAGACCTAAACTGCTGTGTAGATTGTCTGAAAAAATGCTTCCCCAAAGAAGCCACAGCTTCTTTATGGCCTGATTATCCCTGGTTATGCCAATGACTGCTGCTGACAAGTGGTGCCTGGAAAGGCAAAGGCTGCCATGTCCCCTTCTGTAAAGATTAGTTCCATGTTGAAGTAACCTGCTTTCCTTGCTCTGTCAGTGTCCATCATTGACCTACCTAGAACTTGCTCCAGGCATTCATAAAACAAATTTATTAATTTTGCTTGATTTCTAGGGTGTACGAAGGGGCCAGTAGTGTTCTCTGAAATCTTAATTTCATCTGTGGCCTATATTGCAACCTCAGGAGAGGGTCAGCACTGCCTTGATATTAAACAGTTAAAGCCCAGATACCAAATATCTTGACTTTGCTTCTAAAGTTACTTGGCTGTGGAAGTCTAATTAATCCCCTAAAACTACAAAGGCCTGCTGGACATATGGTCAGCTTCTTTGCAGAGCTCACTATCAGGAGAGCATAGAAATAATCACCAGTCTCCTTGAGAGAATACAGTAAGAACCCAAGCGATTTTTAGGGTATCTGGACGTAACTTTCGCACTGTCAAAAGTATTTTTGCAACCTTTTTAAGACAAGCTTTACTAGACTGAAATAGGTGGCACATGGAGGGTAGTTTCTTGGGTCTGCTCCTGTTGGATAGATTATTCTAATTTTTAAGTCCAAAGCAGAAGCATAGTGTGTTACCACAACTTGGAACTGCCAAAGCACGACTTTTTGATCCTCTTGTATACCAGAAACCTCATGGCCATTGTTTTGTTTTCTAATTGTTTCACCCACATTGTGGTGTGTGAATTATTCTGTCTTATTCACATATCTTATGATCTCCCATTTTCTGCTCAGGTGGAGTGTTTTATCAGCCTTCATTAGTCATGGGGTGCAACAGCTGAGCTTTGTGGAGTAAAACTGTGGGTGGGGAGCAGGTCCAGGGTGTATTTTTCAGAGCTTCCACTTTGGGCTGTTCTCCTCTGGCTGTATATAAACTTTATAGGTTCCAGCTGCTAAATATTGTCAGGTAAACCTTTCCCACAAAATTTTCATGAGCTCTGTGGGCAGAATTGTCTAAGAAAGGAATACAAAGACAAAGAGAAGCACCAGTCCAGTGCATGGCTCCTTGGTGTGTTTAATGGTTCAGGCTATAGGATACTCTGCTTTTCAGAGATGCCAAACACCACCACCTATGAGCAGCATAATTTAACAAAGGAGACTCAAATGCTTTACCTGCCCTGACAAAGGGAAATCAGCAGTGGATTTTGACTAAATTGCATTAATTTTTTGAAAAAGTTTGCTATTAAATCTAAATAAGAGTTTTATTATTAAAATGTTTAAAAATTGCCATTTTGAAGTAAAGCTTATTGTTAATTCAAAACATTTTGTTTTCTTCTTGTATTAGAGGGAGTTAAGTGTAAAGAATAGTCACTGGCTTCTTAAGAACAAGGAAACATTTTGGAACGTGGCATTTATAATTAAAACATCATTCAAAAATGACAGCCAAAATTATGCAACAGCACGCCTCTGAACAGATAGGACAAGGTTTTAGAGAAAAATACAATTAAATTATTTTTGTGATGGAAAAAAATCTAAGTTTAAAGCTTCCCTATGGTGTAGCTTTCTGCTCCCCTGAAGCTGGCTGCTGAGGGAAAAGAGCAGGAGCTTAAGATGCTAAAGGCAAACATAACTGAAATTCAAGAAAAATGTTGAATATCTTTAGACAAATAATGCCATAAAAAGAGAATTCATTAAGATCAGCAGAGGAATGTATATTTATGGATGCTAGTGAGCAGATCTGGGTCAAACAGAGGTACTAGGCTATGCATCAGTGTAATAGTAAGAAACTGAATTCATAAGCAGTGAGAAAGGAGAGGGAATGCAGGAGGGGAGGAACAAGTCCTAGCTTATTTTCACACAGAAACACAAACTTAATGCCTATTTCCTGTCTGGCTTGCAATAGATAAAAGCTGAGGAGAGCTGCCAGTTATCTGAATTGATACATGCTTGGCTGGAATAAAGGAGAGTTTTGTAATTTATTTTGTTGAGCTCTTTTCCAGTTGTTTGTAGCTGCCACATCTAATTGTGCTTGTGTAGTCCTTTAATTTGCATGAAAGAAGATAACATAATTGAAAAACTCAGGAGTAAGACAAGTTCAGATTACTAGCAGAGGCAAGTTAATTTGTTATTCATTAAATGCTAATGAACCTGGCACCTATGTTTTATTTGTTTCACTCAGTTTGAAATTGGAAAGGTCTTGTAACACAGCTAAGTCTGTGATAAACAGAGATGTTAAATTAAACTGCTGTTTTCCCTGATGTTCCACCAGAATAAGCAAGTTTGTAAAACTAGGGAACTATAAACACATACGTGTGGTGAAGCATCCTCTGAAGGCAACACAAAAGCGTTAGGAAGTGATTCACATTTTCAGATTCCTTTGAGAACTGGGGCTAAACTTTTTGGCCCCGCAGGGCCCAGTTTGACATATTTTCCATGCAGAATGCATAAACTGTTGGTGCAATAAAAATTACACAGCAATCTTGTCTTAAACCCATGGACAGAGTTTGGTTTCTGCACTTGCCTGCGTTGTGCTGCCATTACAACTGGCTGTAAGCTTTTGGAGTGGCCTTTACTTGGCATAGATATTTTTGATAATACTGCAGAAGTGGCTGAAAGGAAATCTAGAGTTGTTCTCAGAAGTGCCAAAGGCACGCAGAAATCTGTGACATATTTTCTCTTCAACTCCTGAAATGAGTTTTGAAACAACTATTTTTGTTCATCCATGTTATACTTTGTTATTGTGTTTCATTTTGGCCTTAGTGTCGTTGTTGCTCAACTCTCTCAAGTTGCAAGAATGGTATTTAGACTTAGGGGCTAAATTGCATGACTTACATGGCTAATTTATGTTATTGGGTTATTTATGGTATATTTTACTGAAGAAGAAAGTTAAACTCTCATTTTTAAAAAAAATGAAGACAGTTTAATGTTGACTTGTTTTGAAAAGTTCTTTTTATTTTGTGTAATCTTCTTTTACAGGATTTTTAAAACATGTACAGCCTGAAAAGAAAATATATAATTGTTAAAACACATTTCTAACTTCAAAATATTGAAAAATGTCCACAGATACAGGTCCCCAGATCATCTTACCTATGCACAGTACAGCTTCTGCCATTTGTTTGAAAGACAATTCTTGTTTCTGAATATGACCTAGAAGGAATAAAATACAGAATGAAGTAGTCTGACAATCTTCTAGTTGGATTCAAGGTTAACAGCATGCATATGCTTAAACATATTCATGTGGTAGGTTTCACTTATATTGGAATAATTGTAAATTGACTGAAAGTGGAACAGAAATTTGATTTATTCAATTTGTACTGGTCAGGTAAGAGAGTATAAAAAGTATTGTATGAACTCCTTTGCGTTTGGGGTTGTTCTTGTCTGAAACAGGACATTTAAAAATTTAAGAGGAAATAATGCTTCTAATGTATGGGCTACAATTCAGGGTTGCTGTTTTTATTTGCAGCAATGTCTTGTAAACAACTTGAACCTTTCACTCCTGAAATTTGAAACTACATCTCCAGTAACCCATAACCTCGTGTTCTTGCTTAAAATCCATGCTGGCAAAGGGGAGAGTCTGAGGCTGTGAGAATTCTCCTGGGGAGAGGGCTGGCTATTCCTGCGGGAGAGAGAGCTCAGGTGAGATTATTTTTCCTACTGCTTGTCAGTACAATCACTTACTGCTGAATCACAGGTTTTGAATAAGTAATGTGCAAGTAATGTATGGAAAAAGTTTGGTAGCCAAAATGCTTTCCCAATTAGTGGTCTCGTTCAGGACATCAATGTGCTGCATTACAGACAGTTAACTGATGCCTTTCAGGTGAGCATCCAAAATTTAGTTATTACCTAAGCTTTGTCCCTATTAAATCATTCTGTAAAATATGCACAAATGAACAAGAAAAATGATGGAATCAGATTCCTAACAGTTTCAGTTAAGAATTTTTGCAATAGTTTAACATTTTTCACTGTTTCTTATCCCAGCTATAGCTACAGATGTAAAAATTAAAATGGTCAAAGCTAAGCTGCAATTTTTTTTCAGCTTATAAGCTACATAAAGATATTATTTGCTTCTTATTCATGTACCTCTGCAACAGAAATAGTTAATTTGAAGAGTAAGCTAAATCGCTAAGCCAACCTGGCAAGCTGACAATGGAAAAAATTGAATAGTTCCATTTGAATTATGATTGATGCTGTGTTAAGAAGGAAAAAAAAAAAAAAACCCAAACACAGTCTTGTGATAAGTTATGGTGTTTGGATCTTTAAGAGATTGAAATTCTCCAAACCTGGTTCTCTAACACAGAGCTGTGAGATGTTTTTCAAAAGCAACCCCCTATCTTTTGAAGCTTGTTCTTCACACCGTGTGTCTCTTCAATCAGCCAAGTTCTGAAAGCATGTTTTTATTTGTTCCCTTCAGACCCTGACTGGTGCACTGCTACTTTGTATACTACCTGTATGTTTTTATCTCTGCTGAAGGGAGATAATGGCTCAGGTGGGGAAGAGGAGAATTTGTTACTAAGATGAAATGAGGAAATGGGCAAGTTATTGTGTTGAATCAAGGAAATTACAGGTGTCTTTGCCCTTTCTTATAGTGTGGAGTAAAACCTGTACAAGAGGTTTTGTCAAGAGAAGAGCTCAGCTCTCCATCATGAGTTTCCCTGGATTTAACACTGGTTAATATCAAAATGTTGGATTTATATTCTTTGCTCATTTTCTGACACATTCTGGAGTAACATCACTTTCTTCTGAGGCCAAGCAGAGACTCTCAGACGGCCTTATCATAGCACACAGTAATTTCTCATCGCTGGTCTTGACTCTCCGGTGTTCCTGAGCCTCCTTGCTCCTGAGGGCAACTCTCATTGTGCTCAAATCATTATTTAAAATTTAATGTATAAAGACAGGTGATGGCAATCAACCTCAAACAGGCCTGTGATTCTTTCTGCACACCGAATGAATGACAAAGCTTTGAGATCATTTTATGGAGCACTTTTGTTGGTATCTCTTTCAGATTATATTTTTGGGCTCCTTGAAGCAGCAGATTCTGGTTTTCTGTAGCTGTACAAGCACCGGGGTTGGTAGGTCCATCACTGCTGCCCGTCATCCACTATCCTGTTGGCACTGTCCTACCTGCCACATGCAGTCAGCTGAGGCCATGGCTGTCATTGTCACTGGGGAAGATTTCCAGGAGCCCTAGACAGGCATCGTGCAGAATATCCCACTGCAATTTTGTTATTAGGATTAATCATCCTTCTAGGAAGCAATGAAATGTATGACCATGCTCGCCTCTGTGGCAGTGGCCCAGCCTGCAGCAGCACCGTCTGCCCCGACTGGGCAGCCAACCCAGCCCACTTTCTCAATGTGGATCAATGAAGATATTAATTGAAATGATTTCTTCCCTCAGGACAGTGATCCTGAGGAGGAGGGGGAAGGCAAGGCTGTGGAATTCCCCACATTTCCCACCGTTTAAGTTGTCATTCAAAGTTTCAGTTCCACCCCTTTCCCCTCAGAGAGATTACCATATGTATAAGGTCGTTATAATATTCATGTGTTGCTAGAAGATTCTGTGTTCTTTGTATTCCCATAGGTTCACTTACATTTGTTCCTCCCCATGTTTAAAATCTTTGAGTACCCGTCACCCCTCGTCAATTCCCTATTGGTGTATTACCCGTTCCTCCCCTTTTGTTTCACATAAAACTGCGTGTAATCGTCCCTCAACGCTCTTTGTTTGCCCTTGCATCCTGCCCTGCACTCCCTTTGCCCCCTGTGGCAGAGAGTGAAGATCGGGTGCTGCAATAAAGAGTCCTCACTCCTTTGCCTCCGCACGGCTACAGTTTCACCGACTGCTGCTGGCTCACAGAGCCTCGGGACTGACAGCCTCAGGCAGAGAGGCAGATCAAAAGCCGCACAGCTGGTCTGACCCCAGCCGAGTGTTTCTTGTCGCCCACAGGCCACCGGGCAGCCTAGCGGTCAGCGACACGCCTCTTCTAGGTCATACCAGTGAACACATCTGCTCATGCAGAGAAGTGATATCTGAACAAAGCTTTCATATGAAACTGAAGTGTTACTTCTGCCAGTTGGCATGCATTCTATTCTGGTTTAGTGTCAAATTTAGGCTTCAAAATTCATCCAGGATGTAATGGAATAAATAGGGCAATAAAATCTCTTGTAGGATTTTATAATGCATCTCAAGAAAAAATAATGGCACTAAATGCTAAAGGCCCAATATACTTGTCTTTAATAGATTGTTTGGCTTTTCAGTCATTAGCTTAAAGGAATGGGAAGTGTAAGGAAGTAGTAAGGGAGATCACTTCTTCAGAAGCAAAAAAAGTTTCCAAGCTACTTCTCAAGTGTTGAGCTATACGGTGAGATATTTTGAGATAAAAAATAAGGCACAGTAGTCTTCCAGTTGTATCCTGATTTGATAGTGCCACTCAAGAATGTATCCCTGATACCAGCTCAGCTGCTGCAGCTTATAAAAATAGCTTTACCTTCTAGGTCTGTTGCAAAGAAATTGCATCTCAGAACTGCTAAAGCATTTGTTATGCCAATGCCACTTGGTAGGCCAGTATCTGAAAATGTATCTAAACTCCATAAAATTTTAATCTCTGGTCTTGCAGTTCCAGTGATTCTTTCTTCTTTGCAGACAGAGCTTTGTAGGTGTTTGCATTAAATATTTCAAATTGCAAGATCGGAAATCAGTAGCTAAACTTGTCTGAAATACTTGTCAGATAGAAAGCACTTTGAAGTAGATACAAACTGCAAAGCAAAAATTATCTGTTAAGGGTGACATAAGATACATAAGAATTTTTTTTTATAATGCTATGAGTGAAAGGTATTTTAATTTGTTTTCAGGATAAAAAAAATTGAAAAAAAATTGGTGTCTCCCTGGCTTTTTTTTTTTTTTTTTGTATCTCTAGACTAAAACTATGATGTTACATTTAACCAAGTCTTTCTGAAACATACCTCTTACACTAAATTAATGTCAGTAAACAGCAAAGTAAAACTACATAAATTAATTGAAGTACACACAAATAATATCATTATATTAAACTGGATATATTAATTGAAGTAAATATGTATGCTTGGTAAATAGAGAAAATATTACATTATTATCAGAATATGATATAAAAAATGCTGTATTATTGCAATTATTCACTAGAATTATAGAAATTAAAACTATCTCCTTTTCTGTTTTGAAGATTATTCTTTTGATCAGCTTTGTGGTATGGAAGCCTTCAGTCATCTGTGTGAATATTTGATTAATTCAAATTGACAGAGACTGGTTTATCAGCAGCTGTCAGCTCAGTGTCTCTGTCAGTGATTGTGAAAGAAAAGCAAGCAAATGTTTCAGGTAATATGTGACTAAACCATTGCACACCTGTTTCATTAACATGAAATCTAGACAATTAGTACTTGATTATTAGTGGTCATGAAAAGATTGGTTTAAAGTGTGATAGTTGTGGGACTCAGCATTAAAATTAGTTTTTGTTGCAGCTTTTGTCCATTTTTCTGATCTTCTCTTTCCAATGATGACTCCTGAGTTATTTGAAAATTAAAGAAAAAATAGAATTATAAAGATTTTGGCATTACCATCTGTTCAGGGAAAAAAGTAGTGTTCATCTCCAATCAGATGGCTCTCATTTACCAGCTTAGAGCTTAGAAGTATCTTGTTTTTAGTTAATGTGGTGTCACGACCACTGCTCTGCTCAGTTACTCTGTCCTCGTAGGTAGGTAAGGGCCTGGTACCTGAATGAATTCCAGGAAAAGTGATTTCCAAGTAAGGAAGAGAATTTAAGATTCTGCATGAAAAGGGAGTAATGAACACAATTATTGCCTCAGTAGAATCAATCACATAGAGCTTTCAAATCAGCTCTTTTATCCAATAAACCCAGATTTTTAACAAGTTAATTACAGCTCCAGTCTCAAACATCTAATAAGGCATCTAAGATGGATAAGCCACTGATGAACTGATGTTCCCTGCACAACATCAATAAGCAGTAGGAGGTCTTTGCTGGTGGAGTTCCATGTGATTTTTAAGATCAAATTCTCTAAGCAAAACAGGGAAATCAACAGTTCTTTGGGAAGCACATCTGTTGAATTGCTTGCATTAATCTCTTGTGACTGGGAGAGTTCCCATTCTCTTGGTGCTGCTGGATTGGTGCTGTGGAAGAAAAACACCTCATACACATGACCTCTACTCTGCAGAATATCAGCAGGTCTGAAAACAAAGAACTTTGTCACAGCGCCTCACATTCTGCTGCTTCTCTCTGGAGGATACCTTTGTTTATTTTCTCCCAAGGCCAAATACAAGTCACTTTTAAAGGAGGTACTGCTTTTATGAACAAGCTAAAGATGACATGAGAAAAAACTGGGTTTTTTTGGTTTTTTTTCTGTGGTGGCTGAGATCATGGCCTGCTGGCCATATGTAACAATGTAAAATAAAACCCAACTTTTTAACATTCAGATGAATGAGCAACTTCTGTTCCATCTGCAAAGAAGCAAATGCACCAATCTCTGGAACTCCTTGGGCAGTGACTAAACTCAGCCCTGATGGAGTGGCAGTCCTGATGCTTTGCAGCAGTGCACACCATGACCTCTGTGTTATTTAAATGTGCTTGCTACAATTCCTGTCTTTTGCTAGCAGATTTTAGGTCTGTGGTGGCAGCTTCTGGAGTGACCTTGCTTGGTCTTTTGGCTGCCCACACTGCTGACTGCTGTGCTATTTGTAGCAAATCCTGCAGTCCTGGTGACAGATTTCTAGCACAGATTTCTCATGTACTGGTTTGCCTTTCTGGGTATCTCTCTCTTTCATTCTGATTCGGAAAGGTTGAGGGGAACACTGAATACAGGATTTTTACTAACTTCTGCTCTGCTAATGCTTCACAAAGCACAGATGTGGAGTTATTTTTAGCATACAGGGATATAGGACATTTTCTCCTTGTAGGTAAGGAGATTTCATATGGTGTTTTGAAATGAAAGGCTTTTCTTAACCTGCAAGAACTCAGTCATTAAACACAACCAAGGTCGTATCTGCAGAATGTGAAAAAAGACCATTTTAACAGAACATCTACTTACTAAGCAAAGGCAGAATAAAACCAGCAGTAGCTTGTTGCAATAGGAATGTTAAGTTATAATGAAACTGGTATATACACAGGTAACGGCATGATGTATGGAGTCCTCAGATAAACTTCTTCTACATGCACGTTTCTTTAACTAAAACACTTGTCTCTGTTAATACAGGAAGGGATCCAATAAAGCTAAATAGACCCCAAAACACCCAAGACTTCTCCAAATAACCAGCAGGTATAACATGGAAGAAAAAAAACAAGAGCAGGACTCAGTCCTCCATCTCCCTCAGTACTGATGACTCAGGCTCAAGGGTCAGCAGTGAGGCACATCTGTAAGTCTGAGAGGTTTTTCTAGTTTTGCTCCTGGAAAGAAAATTTTAATCTGTTTCTGTTACTTATAAAGCCAAAGGAGGAATTGTCTTGAAATGGCCAGTAGTTAACAGGCTTGATTTAGCCATGAGTTAAAGCAGGTGTTCATGTGTGTGCATATGCACCAGCATGGCATGGGTAGAAGCAGATCTCTGTGCCTGTGTGAGTGCAAATAGATATGTGTGGTGCTTTGTATGCTCAGCTTACAGTTCAGAACTAGTCAAAAATAGGAAATTAATTTTATTCATTTCTTCAGACACAAAAACTGGCTGCAAGGATCTGAGAATGCACCTGTGAAATAACACATGCTCATTTAAGTCCTATAGCATAAACTTCACCCTGGGTGTGGGCTTCAGAAGCACTTCGAAACCAGAGACACAAGAGCACTCTGGATTATAAAACTGTAATCATCCTTACTTCAGTCAGCATTAAAGATTTAATTTTAAGGCAATCCTTTTAGGAAGGAAAAAAATATGAGAAACTCAAAGGTCAAATAATTCAATTACTTTTATGCATTTCTGTTTCAAGGAAAATTTACCTTTCCTTGCTTATTTATATTTTACCAAAAGAATGTGCAGACTCAATATCATTATGTAGAATCCTTCATTAGATGTAGAAGTTCAAGAGCCTGGTGTCAAAAATCTGGAGTTTCTTGCAAGAGAGTTCTTTTTACATAATTACTTCCCTACCTAACAAACCTTGAACCATTTAGCATGGGAAGCATTCTCATTTTTCAGATAACAAAAATTCATCTGCAGTATTTTCTCCATAGCCGTGTAATGAGGCTTGTAGAAACATGACACACAGAAATAGAATGAATAAATCAAATTGTACGGGGAAAAAACCCTCAAGGATCTGACAGTCGAAATGACAAATAACAGAGAGCTCTGCAGCTCTGTTGATTGTCACTTGAAATCCACTTTTTTTTGCTGCTCCTTAGGAGAATATTTTAGGATAATACCCTCTTGCCATTTTCTGGCTGGGGCAGGTTAGGGATTCTGAGAAGAGATGCTTGGAAATGGCAAAAGTCTATTTCAAGGGGTATATTGGAGAAGTTGTGGCGGTTGGCTTTCCTGAGGCTTCTATGAGGTACTTGCTTTATAGGTGATAGTTTTGCACCTTGTGAAATGCTTTATAAATGCAAAAGAATGCTCATAATAGACTTTCAGGATAAAGAATCCACCCCGTGGATTTTGTGAGTGCTGGGTGGCTCCTGCCTAGGAAGGGGATGGGGAGTTAAAGTGCATTGGTCAGGTCTTATGGCTGGTGCTTGTCTGTGGTTTATCTTTGGTGCAGAGAACTTGACAGGACAAATGCTACTGAGAAAGGATCAGCCTTTGTTTCCAGCAGCTGTCCACAATCACTCTCTCTGTTTCAATGAATCGGAGGTGAAATACAAATGTCAAGCAATTTCTTCACTCTCTCAGAAAGGCTGGGAAGGGTGGGGGGGTAGAGTGGTGCTTCCATATGGTCATGGTGTGCAGCAGAACTGCGTTTTAAGGGAGGTGGATAGGATGGGAATGAGAAGGAAATGCCCCAGAGCTGTGGAAGAATGAGCTCCAAGCACATCTCAGTGCATTCCAGCTCTGAGCACGGCAGGTTTGGCCATGCTTCCCCCAGCTCTGAGCGCCGGGCTGCCTCTGCCCCGGGGAACGGGAGCTGGCAGGCTGCTGGCAGCCAGGGCCGCTGTGCCTGGCTGCTCCGCCGGCCACTGGCAGCAGCAGCAGCTGGGGGAGAATTTTGATCCACAGGCTGCTTTTCTGAGGTCGCCTAACTGTTGTTTAAATAGATCTTATAAGCACGTGGAAAAATGAGGGGTTTTTTATTACTGCGCCCATTGTTTTTCTGGACTTTAGGTATTTGCATGGTTACAATTATCATTAATGCCTTAGTATTAAGTCTTGTTTTTGGTAGCATTTGATTTTATAGAAGAGGTCACATTCTATGAGGGAGTACAAGAAAATTTCCCTGCTGTTGCAGCCAGTGGGAACAAAGAAAATCAACCCAAGGCTTGAGTTCTGCATGTCAATACAGATGTTCTGCGACTAGAAAACATATTCAGGGTTTTTTTGTGGTTTGGATGCTTAAATAACATAAAGTTGCATACACAGTATTTATATTAGTTGTATTTTGTATAGGAGTTGTATTTATAGTAGAATACATATCATTTTTCACAACTTAACCTTTTGGTCATATTTCATTTAATCTTTTTGCTTTTAGGTAGGCTCTGAAGCTCATTTGACAAAAGAATATCAGGGCTTGTGCAGCATTATGTGGTTTTATTCACATGCCACTATCTGTATTTTCATGTGTTAATTTTCTAAGCAGTAAACCTAACAAATAATATCCATAAATTTCAAACAAAAAAAAAAAAAAAAAAAAAGGAATGCAGTATTTTCTATTAAGCTTCAGTTAATGAAAAGTAAAAATGGAAAGTTGCTGCTCCAGACATGACAATTGCTGGAAACTGCTTTGTGCAAGCAGCAAGATTCTCTCTGGAAAATTGGAAATTTGCAAATGGAGCACTTTTTCTTTTTTTTTCCTAAGGGATGAACACTAAAAAACCCCAAACTCTTGAAGTGATTAGTCAATGCCTACAATGCAAAACATGTCACTTATTCTGAGTTAGTCAAATAGATTGACCATTCCATCGTGTTTACTTAAAAAGGAACTTTATATACCCTTGCAGATACAGAGGTTTGTATCATCTGTGACACAAATCATGAAGAATCATTACTGCATGGTGAGGGCAAAATTTCTGTTAGTTGTTTGATACCTGGCAAATAAAGTTGTTTTACATTGCAGTCAGAATAGAAATATGAGATATATTTCATATGATACCCGGACACTAAATCTGTCAATGGAAATAGAGAAAACCATGTTAAGGGTGGGACATTGTTTCTGTGTTGATTGTACACTGAGATTAGGTTATTACAATTTTTAATTGGGGGATAGAACTTGTGTTGAATTTTTGGTGGGAGGAAGTGTTCAGGTGTGGTTTTTTGGTTGGTGGTTGGTTTTTTCTCATTTTTGCTTTGATTTTACTTCAAGTAATGCAAGTTTAACGTGTTACATTCTATGTGTTTACTACTGGCTTAAAACTCTACAACCTTCATTTGTTTTGTTCTACAGCAGCACAGGGATTGTCCCTACCTGGTGTTTACATAGAAAGTTTCTTTCCTTTCTCCTTCCATCTTCTAAACCATCTCATCCCACTGTTCACAGTTCTTGTTTTCACTTACAGTTTTCATTTTGGTTTAAATCAAAGTGTCCCAAAATAGTTTAGCAACCCCTCTGGGTTGCACTGCCAGACACACAAGCGAAAGGAAAATCTGTGATTATGACTACTTTGTGACTTGCTTATACTAAAGACTTAAGGACTTTAGAATATATATATATATAAATAAAGAATTCAGGCTTTAAAGCTTAACATGAATATGAATATGTATAGATTTACTGTAGATGAAGCATAAACTATCACTTCTCTTTTTTTCCCTTTTAATTTTTTTAGTTTATTTTTTACTAGCAAATGGTTTAAAATTAAGAATGTTATAAAGGAGCACTTGATGGTCTTTTTAAAATTAGCTTGGAAATTGAGGAGCTCCAAAATGTGTCTCTAATGTTCTTCCTATAAAGCAGTTTAATAAGATGTCATAATAAACATGTACAATTAGATTTATTGTATCAAGAGGCAAAAATAACCTCATTACACAGAAAGCTTCAACAAACTCAAGCTTGCCTAATATATAATCCAGTAGCTTAATTTGTAACCTGATTATTGCTCTTAACAGAATTCATTAGTACCTTGGAGTCCTATAAGTTGTTTGAATGATACTTGTTATAATTAATATTTAGTCTTTAATACTGTTCAGAGTTTCCCAAACTTTCAAAACGCCTCTTGTAATGGCTTTTAGAAATCTGCCAGCTGTGCAAACTTCATTGCTACAAGTATACAGGGAGGCTTCACAGATGGAATGTGGCCTTGCATAGATTAAAGAACCATTTGTGTTCTCCCGCAGTAGAGGATTGGAATACCCTGTCGGAATAGCGGTGCTTCCTCTCAGTCACAGGTGAGTATTATTCCTGTATCCATATTTGTGTCATTTCATTAATCTACGGTGGGCTAGTTTGGGCTGGGATAGGCTTGGTTTTGTTCATCATTTCCAGTACAAAGCCAAGCCACAGCCCCATACATGCCCATAGTGAACAAAATGAACTTTGTCTCAGCCAAACCCAGCATGTGTGGACTTGGACTGATTGTCTCCAGGGAATGACACTGGAGCATAAATTCTGATTCCTCGCTGGATTTCAGGGAGTGGAGATGTTAACCTATGGGGAAATGAAGGTAGCAAGTGTGTACTCACCCAGATGAGCCGTTTGAGTGTGATTTGCATCACTGGTGTTCATACCCCTGAGTTTTAAAATTCCAGAGCTCCTCAAGTCTGATTCTGGATACTTGTGCTTTGCTCAGCATGAAAGTTTGAGCTTAAAAGATCGGATCTGAACCACTGTCTCCATTTCCTTGTTTAGAAACAGGGAACAAACAAACTCCCATTAGTGCAGCTGCTGCTCTGCACCTGCGGCTCTGAGCTGCAGTGGCTTCCTGCGTTTCTGCTCGCTCTGCCCGTTAAGCACTGCTCATCAGCCAGGCATTATCCCTTTGCCTCTGCTGTCTGTCAGGCTGGGCTGGTGGTGTCCTCCAACTGCTGAGAGCCCTGCTGCCTCTGGATTTGGTTGACGAGGATGGGGCAGCGCTGCTTCCCTGCAGCCCTTGAGTTTCATGTCATCATCACAACATTTGGTGATGTCACAAGTGGTGTGGCCAGCAGGGTGCAAACACTTTAAGAAATATCAGCAGCTTGATGCTTGCTGCAATTGGTGCCCTTATAGGAGCTGTAAAAATTCACAAGGACAGTGCTGTGTTGGCAATGGAGTTGCCCTCTCTAAAGCAAGATGAAGGGGCAAAATCCGAGGGGATGCCCTGGCTAATGTGGTCATCCATCTGCTGATCACTTATATTTCAGGTAAATATCCAAAAAGTCTGGTTTCCCTCATAAAGAGGGATTTCCTCATTGGCGCAGCAAAGATGTAGAAAGTCTTTTTTACAGCTAGAGGACTTAGGGACAGAACTTTTACCTGAGGTGGTGTGAAATTGAGAGCAAGGAACAGGTGCCAAGATCTCCCATTCCAGTGAGGGTTCTCATCTAGTAGCTCCAGTGTTAGACGTGAAACACCTTTGCACTCTTATCTTTTCTTGCTGTACAAAGCCTATTAAATTAAAAAATTACTTTAAAAGAAAATGGCACTTTAAATTATTTTGGTTTTAACAATAAAGGATTAAGGAATACAATTTGAAATTTATAAAACCAAGTGTATTTTCAGATTTCACAATTAAATGTTTTACTTGTGCATCAACATAAGACCACAAGGCTCACCTCACAATTCAGGTATTGAGACCTCCAAGCCTTTGATGTTCAGTTTTCACTGTGTTTTGATGGCAACGGACAAAATAACTCATTCAGCGTAATTTAAAATAACCACAACTGTTTAGGAAATGCTTATAAGTTCTGAATGTTATTAGACCTTTACAGTAGTTTATCCCAAATTAGAGCTGCCTCAATGTTTCATTCAGCACACGGCAGAAACTCTGACTTTCGGGTTCAGCATAACACTTTAGCCTGCTGCTTTTGTTTTCCTTTGCATGGATAGAGGCAGTCTGAAAGGTAAACACAGCAGTCAACATCAGCTCTGCTTAGCAGGGAACTGAACTTGGACCTCAGCTCTTTCTCAGACTGTCTTATAAGGGATCCTGTAGAATACAGGGTCATCTGGTTTTCCATTTAAGTAAATTCGCGTTTTCATCGGCGTGCAGAAAGCCTGATAGGAGCAGGAATGTGCTCCAGTTAATTTGTATGATTTGATATATAGGTTTCCATAAGGTTCAGACAAGCCACAGGAGGTCAGACGGCGCATTGGTGAGAATCAGTGTACTCGAGGTGATAAGAGGAGCAGTAACATTTTCCACAGTGTATGAAAGAGGATGCTATCAGGGCAGCACTGCCATTATAGCAGCTTGAGTGCTCACTGCTGCTGTGGGTGTTTTTTTTTTTTTTTTTTTTTTTTTACCTCTCTTATTCCCAAGATGACAGCAGCAGCCACATTCAAAAGCTCTTATCTCCAGTCTGCAGATGGGGAAAAGAAGCGTGTGGTATGCTAAGGGTGAAATTTTCAACAGAGATTAGGAAGTTACTTAGGTGCCTAACTCCTGTTTTCAGGAGTGATACAGGGCCTTTTTAAAGCAGCTGTTCTGTTCACAAGAAACTAATCTACTTAGTTACTGCAGGAAACATGCAACTTTGTATTAATCATACAACAAAGAGGATGAAGGGAAAGTTCCACAGAACAGACAGGAAACAAGAGACAGGGAAGAAAGCAGCTCTATCCCTTATCTCTTTGGGCAACTGGCTGACTCCCTGTTGACCCCTTTCTTATTCCTAGTTTATAAGCAAAAATATATTTATGAAGCTTTTTTAAAAAAAATTCAGATGGCAAGGGTTGCTTTCTTTTACATTACTTTTTACTCTCTGAGTCTCTCAGTTCTGTAGATTCTCCCACTGTCTGGTGTTGCCAGAAGGCTGAAAACCTCCTGACCTCCTTCAGAACATCATCAGTAAAAGTAAAGGACTCTTGAACTCCATGTCACTTCATAAGCAAACCCTGTCCTGATATTTCCTCAGAGTTCAAACATTAGTGTAATGCTCTTTGAATAACCAGGATCCAGTCTCCTCCAGAATGATACATGGTCTGCTGGAGAGAGCGGATAGCCCATGAAACAACTGATACAGGTCAGGTTCTTTTGGGTTAGCTCTTTCTTTGGAGTGATATACACAAACTGATTTTGAAAAGCTTATTTTACAGTTCTCTTGCCATCCTGGCTTAAGATTAAATCTGAATGAGTTTTTGTCATCCTTTTCACTCAAAACTAGTGAAGGTCTGCTCTTGTCAGCGCTCACGGAGTTAGACAGCATCTAAAAAAAAGGAATTGACTTGTCCAGACTGTTTTTAACTATTTATTCACCTCACTCTTTAAAAAAATAGGATCTGGAACAGGGATGTTTGCTAATATTTGGTTCCATTCTTGTTTCAGGGGAGCTTTGGAATCTGGGTAGTGCCTGTGACTCGCCCTCCAGAAGAGCATATTTACAGAAGCTTTGTCTGAGCTCTCCATTGGAGATTGGTTGGTTGTTAAGGCCTTTCAGTGTCCTTCTAAGCCCCTGGAACATGCAGCTGCCACTAATACAGACATGCAGAGTCTATCTCGTGGCAGAATTCAGACATTCATGAGAACAAAGGGTCACCAGGATTAAAAGCTACTATATCTAACACTGCACATGCTGCTTTCTCCATCTCTGTGTACTCATCAGCTGTGGCTTTCACACACAAAGCCACATGGCTGAAGTGCAGATAACTCCTCTTATCTGAAGAGTTGAAGATGACTGCAGAGCCCCACAGCCCCTGTTGGTGTCACAGCTCTGCTCCAGTGCTCCTGCCCCAGGAGCTCAGAGCACATGCTGCTGCCTTTGAGACAGAAAAGAAGATAGAGAGGTAAAAACATACCCATTTTTTGCTGTTTTTCATATTATACTACAAAATTCTCTCTGCTACACAGGATGAACAAGACAAAATTCATGCTTTTCCCAGATTCATATATGCCAAACTGTGTTGCACGTGGTTGAGATTCATTCAGATGTCGTGAGCTTGTCTTTCATGGAAACAAGTTTCCTCTTTACCTTGGTCCTGTAGCCTAACTCTGTGCATTAGTCCCGAAGGAGCACCCACCATTTTCTGGCACTGAGTTCTACCTGCCTTCAGTTTTCCAGTACCACCTCTAATGATGGCAGATATTCAGATCCCTTCTAGTTGAGAGCATTGTCAGTCCTCACTGCAGCAATGGGGATAGGCATCTTTCCCATGGCTGTATAAAAAAACCCAGAGGCTGATGACAGTGATAATCCAGCACTTTACTTAGACCACTCCATTTTCTTCAGTTCTTCTCTGACCTAGCTTGCCAGTATGCAGTACATTTACACAGGTAAAACAAAGTTGTCTTTTCCTGGACTGCTTATCTCAATCAGTTTCCTCTGAGGTAATAAACAATTCTGGTTTCAGGTGTTTTAGCTAGACTTCATTCTCCGTATGACTCCTGACATTCATGTTATGCCCTCAGCCCTTCTTTAGAAGAGCTGAATACACCCTGAGGAGCTGTTGATGTGTGTGCTTTGTAAGGAACTGAGATAGACATTTCCTAGTGATTTTTATTTTTCCTAGAGATTTTTTTTTTTATTTTTGCTTCTGGGGTGTCAGGTTTACCAGAAGAAAGACAGGAATTAATCAGCAAGTCAGCACTGAATTTACAAATCCTTCTCAATTCATCCACCTATGGCTTTCCACATGTAGCCTAATCACACAGTAGCAGAAGCTTCTGTCCTGTATCCATCATTCCTCTGCTACAGGCAAGAGCCAACCTTACACCTTTTTAGCATCTGGCATGTATGAACTCTTCTGTGGGTTTCAGCTTTGAAACCTAAAATGCTCAGAGCTTTTTTTTTCACCTTTAGGGCCTTGAGTTCATATCCTTTAGCTAGAAATATTCTTTGATGTGTATTTTAGCATTTTCTGGCTAAATACACTTGCTTGAGGCATTTAGTTATATTTGATGCTGAGGCATTTTAATTTAAATAACTGATTAGATGTTAACTCTCCTGTGACAGAAGTACACGTTAGGAACCAGGGCCCGTTCTATTACGCTTCTGCATTTTCATTCCTTTGAGCTGTTCTTGCTGTGTGGGTGCAAATCTGAAGTCATTCAGTGCTTACTTACAGTGTTGCTGTTAATCATTCTGCTTTAAGGCCTCTGCAGCACTTCTAATTTTGTTTACAGATGCAAAGAGGTGCCTGAGCTCTTACCTTCTGTTGCTAAAGAAAGTGTTACAGAAAGTTAAGGAAGTCTTAAAGCTCAAACATGTGTTTGACCTTTAAAAATCTGACCCCAAGAGCTTGTGGCCTCCTGAACAGCATCCCTATACTTCCAAAACATGAGGCAGTATGTACATTTCCTGGCAATAAAAGATTGGCACTTCTCATAGGAACATTTGGTAATGACAGAAGGAACATACCTTTAATGCTGGTGCTGTGGTACATGTGATTGCTAAGAGGCCACGATCACGTTGGTTAAAGTCAGACCTAACAGATTTATCAGAAAGGGGAAATCCAGGTATGATGTTTGAAGAAAAACTTGGAATGAAATAAATTTCCCTTGGGAAATGTGCTCACCACAATATCTAAATATTAAGCTGTTGTATGATAAATGTGCCTTGTTAAAAAATTTTCACACAATACTGCAGCATTCAGTAATGGAGGTTTTGTTGGGTTTTTTCTCCAAACATGAATAACTGCCTACATTAACAGACAGTTTTGCATGGTTCTGATAGAATTGCCTGAAAAAATCCCTGAGAAAATACTTGGCTGACCAGACAGATTGCTTTCCAGTGAGATGATGTGCTGTCAGTCTCCCGAGGAACAAGACTTTTGACTGATAGCTAGAGGACAGTCACATACTGTCAAATGTTTGTCACATGGAAAAGAATAAGGGGAAGGGTTGCAAAAATTATTTTAAGTAGACTCTAAAGCGGGTGTCAAGTTTGGGGAGAGACAGAAGCAGAGTTAATAACATGGTTGTATTTCTTACCTGATAAAGTACCTTTGTTTCATTGTGTTTTAATTTTCTTTCACTCATCAGGTGAAAAGGACAAAAATGTGATAAAAATGGTAGTTTCAGAAGTTTGCTGTCTAGTTTTTCATGCAATATTATGTTTAAAAAAGTTATTCGCCTTTATGTAAAATATGCAGAATACATTAAAACTGGCAAAGCATATGTATTCCAAAAGTTGCCATATTTCTTTACAGTGATTTATAGACAGCCCTGCCAGTCACATTTTTCTTCTTTCCCTTTTCAAAAAAGAAATAACAAAAGCAAAAAATAGCTAAAAACTCTTGTTCTGCATAGACAGGCATCATTTACACGTGCTATGTAATTTCCTTTTTCTTTCTTTTCCTGTGTGATTTTTCCTGTAGGAGGCACATGCAAGGTACCAGTGTGGCTTGGCTGTGATTCTGTGGGCAAGTGACAGCAAGAGAAGCTCAATGTTGGGACTTTTCATCCCCAGTTCACAGAGAAGGAAATCTGAAACTTGAAAAAAACACTGAATATCCTTTGGGTTTGTGCAGAGGCTTTTAAATTGGAGGTTCCAATGGTCAATTCAATGCAATTTGTAACCTCAGGATGAATATTTGTAATCCATCCGAAATTCTTCTGACACATTCAAGTTAAGACAAAAAAAGATAGATTAGTAACAATATTTTAACAAGTATTAGCCAATTAGCAGGTCTTGGTTTTCTATTTGATTTCTCACTGCAGTGTCTAGAGGAAAGGAATTAATTAATGAATCAAGTGCTTTAACATTATTTATTTTAAAGATTTGTAGCAGAGACCAAGATGTGTGGGTATCAGAATCTGAACATCTCTTGGGCAATTTGTCAGTTTAGCACATCTATATCCCACCAATGGCCTTGCAAGGAATGCTTCACCTGTGAAACCATTGTATAATATCTGCACAAATCCACTGACTTCAAGGAAATATATATTTTCCACAAGAAATTCCTTATAAGAATGCCCGAAATAGCAGAGTTGGAAACCTAAGCAGTAAGTTCTTTGAGGCTCCTACCTCACCTGAAAAACGCAGGAATTTCTGGTGGGATGCAAATTAAACTGAGAGCACTCTCTAGGAGATGAAAAAACTGAATTCTGAAATGCCAAGAAGATCCTGCCCTCAGGCTTACTTCCTTCCAAATCAGATTTCTTGTTGTTTCAGATAAACTTAGAATAAGTATCCAAGTTATTGGATGTCCATAAAAGGTCATTCTTTTGAATGTATTTGATATTTACAGAATATTCGTACATGGTTTGGTTTTTCCTTTGCTCTTTAGTAGTGCTGATATGCCTCACGCCTCGCTCCGAGCACACTAATCCACACAATGGAAATGACATATTTCTGATGTCAGTAATTGCATTGTTCAATATCAAGTGCAATGATCTCTGGAAATATTTCTGTTTAAATATCAACTACTACTCTGAAATGTCAAAATTTTAATTAGTTTCTGTTTAGAGAGCTCATGGCAAGTGTACACAAGTGGATCTTGTTGCTGTACCTCACAGAAGGTGCATTCCAAAGCCCAATAAATTCTGCAGGAGGCTTTTTGAAGCAGGTAAGATCAAGCCCATCACGTCTGCAGTTCCAGGACATTCAGTGCTTTATCTGCTTTTCTAATTCAGGTAACATTTTCACGTGGCTGCAATTTTCAAGCCCAGTGGATAAAAATTAAAAACAATAAGAAGCTTATTTGTGCACTCGGAGGAACTCAACGCGGTGCAATTGTTTGGAAGTTTGGATTGCCTATTCATGGCAAATAGCATCTGTGCTCAATTGCACTCCATCCATCAGGAGGTAAAGCTTTCAGAAGTAATGAAAATATCTAAGAGATGGTTTGCACTAGAGAGTAATGATTTCTCAAACAGGCAGACAATTTGGTTGATTCACAGGTACTGCAGAAGGGAAAATGTTCCAGATGAAATGGAAATTATTTCATGAAACATCTCAGGATTTCACAGAAAGAAGGGGAGTATTATTACCAATTATTCTCTATAAAATGAGTTTGGTAACACACCATCATCTAAAAAGGAAAAGTGAAAGGTTGCTAAATTGGATATTTAGATTTTGCTAATGAGAATGGAGGGAGTTGATGAATGTTGAATCACTCCTTGGCAGTTTTTAAACAAAGATCATTCTCTCTTTTGAACTGACAGATGATGTTTTGTGTTGAAATGAAGCTTCATGACTTTTGATCAAGCCTGCTAAAAATAGCACTCTGCTGCCTAAACTGCATATTCTGTTATAACACATTGCACTGAAAGTCATGGGATGATAATTTGGGCTGCTCTACAATCCTCTGCCTTTTTGAAGGATTTGAGGTTTTTTGTTTGAAGCATATGTGCCACGACATGGCTGCATCACATTACCTAACAATGAATTTAAATGCCTCAAAACAAAAATATTTCTATTTAGTATTCTTTTGTTTGCTTAACACTGTCTCAAGAAAATATGTGGTACATGTCTATGCTGAATTCCATGTACCATGTTAAAATCAGCCGGCTGCCTTCCCAGATATGACCTGACCAATATTTATCAATGACAATCACCTCAAAGGTGAGGTGATTACACACACTGGGACCTACCAGGACATTCACTGGCAGTACATTCACACTTTGGGCCCCTACTGAGGAAAACTTAAGGCTCTCGTTTCCCTCTCATCAGTGCCAGACAAACTGACATCCTTTGTAGAGGTGTGTTCCAAATACAGCCATTAGTTCACAGTTTGGACAATAATATTCAGGACAGGCTCCATTCTTAGTTTAAAATTTCCTCATGGAATTGCAATCTTTTGGGTAACTTTTCAAAAACTAGATGTTCTGTTTCAGCAATGCATGATGAACTTGTGTGGCCTCTCCCATCTCGTAAAAGCAGGGTGGTGGAAAGCTAAAATAGCTCGTCTGGTATAGCAGACAGGACAAGGATGCAGGTGATGTTTCCTCCTGAGTTGGGAAGCAGGTGAACTTCTCCTGCCCTCAGCTGCACCACCGCTCCTTCCTTCCTTGTGACTCCTTCTCTTAACATGACATTTGCACTCTC
Source organism: Pomatostomus ruficeps (assembly GCA_013400735.1). NCBI lineage: Eukaryota > Metazoa > Chordata > Aves > Passeriformes > Timaliidae > Pomatostomus > Pomatostomus ruficeps. The sequence goes on from VYZT01064595.1 coordinate 60,342, forward strand.
CAGATAGTAATAACCAGTGTGAGGAGCTGCTTAAACGCCTTCCTTCACTTCCCCCATAACTGGGGTTTGTGGTGGCTGGACTTCAGACTGAAAAGAGCACCTAGTTATAACTAAACATCTCAGAAGTGCTATATGTGCAGGTTTTGAAAAAGCATATGCTCTTTTTGTGTATTCTGTGTGTCCATACATAACTGTGAAAAGATTATAAGAATGTAGAATTGAGGAGAAGTTTTCCTTCAAGGAGAGCAGAGTTGTAAGGCACAAGCTTGGCAATGGCTCTCAGGATTTTTGGAGCAGACTTTGTGGATGTAGGCAAATACACAGGATTATCTGGTGGGCTTTGTGTGTCTCACTGTTATTGACCAAAGAGGAAAAAAAATACTGAGGCTACTCATTCATTTGTAGGAAATACAAGATAAACAGTCCAAAAAGTGCTTTGGTTGTCAAAAGGACAAATAAGAAGGTGGTAATTAGCTGGGTATTCAGATTGTGGTATTTTGTTGGTGTTTCCTGTAGGAGTACATTGGAAATGTTAATTTAACACCAAGCATCCAAAGATAATGTTAATTCTTATTTCACCAGCAGGCACAGAATGATAAAGCTGCCAATGATCTAAACTAAGAAGTGAAAGAAAGAGATAAAAACGTTTTAGAAAAACAGTTAAAGTAATTGTGAAAGAAAAACTATAATCCACTGACCAAGTTTGAATAAGAGCTAATAGTTCTGTCCATTTACTCTGAGAGTTAATCCAGTGTTTTCCATTACTAGTCTGAAGACTTACATAACATACAAGAACCTTAAAAGTATGTGTGCCCTTTTATTTTTGGTTATTTGTACTACTTTTCAGCATCTGAAATGGAAGACCTTTGACTTAAGTTAAGATTTCTGAGCACAGATGTCCTACAAATAATACATTTAAAAATTATTAGACTGAAATAATTTATTTGCTCTGGATACCATCCTGTCTATGCCACATTTAACAAATGAACTGTCACCTGCTGAAGCATTTTCATATATCCATGATTTAGCAAGGCAAGATAATAATTGCTTTTCTTCCACTTCTAAAATAGAAGATGTCTTTTTTTTTTTTTTAACTGAGATAAGAAATCAAGTGTTCAAAATAGATGGGTACTATCATACCAGCAGGTTGGATATGGCTCCCTGTCACATTGCTAGGTCAACAATAGTTTTCCAAGTGAAATTCCTACATGTTCACCCCTGTTCCATCATCCAACCACACCCTACATCTTCTTTCTCTCGAAACAGATGATACACCAGAAGCTTTCCACAGTGAGACTGATTTCTGCAAATCTGTAAATGGCACAGTGTCTAATGCACATAAGTGAAATGCACTGGGTATAATGAAGAGTCTCTTCCTTGAGAATTTATCAGTGTTGAGTGGAAGAATTAGGGTCAGGTGTTCCTTGTAGGAGAGCTGTTCTCCTGACAGTAATGTTGCTGGCCCCTGTGCTGTTGTTTGGGAACAGACCTACATTCTCAGGAAGGTCCTGCACTGTCTAGGACAACCTCTTCATTCTGTGATTTTTCATTCTCACCATCATGTAGGGTTTTCCCAGAGTTCTTGGGTTACCTGTACCCTGATATATAACCCCACAGTATGAACTTTCTCAATGGTATGGACAAGGACTGTTCTGGATGCTTTCTATGGAAACTGGTGTTTTGGGGTTTTTCTTAAACAACTCTTTAAAGAGTGTGAAACCATAGTGGGAAATGCCAAAATATAAGATGTCCAAAAGACATTTAGAGGAGAAATTTTAATAAGCGACCCCTGTTCTGTGCTCATGGATGGTCTGTGTGATCTTGTTCCTTGTATTCAATTAGAGCTAATTACTGTTGTCTCTTCAGGTCACAATTCAGTTCAGCATTGTGCCTATACTTCACTAACAAAAAAAAATCATCATGGAGATCAATGTTTACAATAAACATAATAGGCTAAATCCTTGGATCACAGCTAGGTCTTTGTCAAGCAAATCATACTTCCCTCTTTTTGCAGGAGCGTTTGCTTTGTAGTCCCATTTTTATTGCCGCCATACATTCCTGGTAAAGCCTCCCACTCCTCATTTTGTTCCTCCTGAGTTGCAGCCTACAGTGCTCCCCAAACAGCCAGCAGGTAACTCATCTATTTTCCAAAGCTAGGACATGAGAGGTACACATTCATTATTGCTCAATTTAAAAGCAAATTTTCTGGTCCCTCTGTTTAACTGAGTTTACCCTTCATCTTGGACTGCTTACTTTTTTTTCTGAATATAAGTAGTAATTATTTTTCTTCTTGTTTGTGAAAAAGAGAATAAAAAGGATATATATTAGGAAACATTGGAAATGCCCCTCTATATTTTGTTTCCTTCTTTTGGAATGCTCATGCTGAACTCCAAGTGAACTGGTGAGAGGGACCTGGTTATGTTCTTTTCCATGTACAACTTTTTTTTTTGTTTTGTTTTGAGGGAAATGACATCCATTTATCCAGAGAGCTCTGTGTGGGTTTGTCAATAAGCACATCCTACAGCCAGGAAAGGAGCCAGACAGGTATTTGTGTCATTCCTAGGAAAAACTTCACTGAGAGTTCTCATGTAAACACAGCTCCTGACAGTGTGGAACAGCGAGGACAGGAGAGCAGCAGGCTGCAGATTAATGAGCTGCTGAGTGGTGGTGGATGCCTGTAAGTCTGCTGCACATCTCTGGGAACATCAGATACCCAGGTCTTCAGTGATCAGCATCCCTCTCACACGTTGCCATTTGATCTCTAAACTGTCAGCAGCGCAGGCAGCAAACTACAGATTAGAAACATCACTTGAGATGTGCTTGGGCACATATTTCAGGAATGGAGGGGGGAAAATGTGGCCAGTGCATTCCAAATAAATACATTTGCTCTTTGTTCATGGAGCTCAGAGCAAGAACATTCTCTCTATGTACACACTGAGATCACATGGCTCATGGAAAAGCTGGAGCCAATGGTCTCAATATAAGCTCAAGTTGGCCAGATCAGAAATATGACATTTGATTACAGGAAGAAAGATTACACAAATTGATAGAGCATTGAACAGACTTATGGCTGTCAGCTCAGATGGTTCTGGAATAATACATCAGACAGAGATAATTGTATAATCGTGAGGCTGAGAGCAGCAAACCCTCTCATTGCCTGTGCTGGCTGCTGTGGCCACGTGGGAGATCCTCACAGCAATCTGAGAATAAAGGCATTATATCAGCATCACTCAAGGAGATCAGAGCAGACATCTATTGCTCCTTTAAGCAGTTGTTGTGTTCCATATCCATCAGAACATCTCTATGGTGTTTTAGCTTGAAATTTAAATCAGGATGTGGCCAGCTGCTGACTTTGCCTGTGGATGTCAGCTGTACAAGTTATCTGGACAAAGGAGCCAGGAGCAGATCTAGTAACAGTTAAACATTTTAAGCCCTAGTGTTCACATAAGAACAGTCTGTAACAGAGTGGCACAGTGTTTGTAAATACCACAGTGGGAATGCTTATTACTAGAGCACATTTCTTCAGCTGAGATTAGAGAGAGAAAACTATTAACTGCTATTTTTAATAAACTCATATCTGTGTAAGATTTCCAGGCTGCACGGGTACAAAAGTAGATTGTTAGTACATTTTCCAGGAACTGGACCAAGAAAGGAATTAATAAAGCAGCACATCATTAAGTAGACTCTAGCTTCAACTTATAAAAGACCATTAGAACAGACTAATCTAATTTTCTTCATAATAGAAAACATAGAACTTGCAAGAAATAATTTTAATGGAAAGATACTTTTATAGAATCCACCACTGCTGCTGGTTATTTGTTTGAATGATTGATTTCCTTCAACATTTAAAAGTATTGAACTCTATTTCTGGTCTAAATCATGTTTCAATTTTCAGCACAGCTTCTTTCAGAGAAAGTAATCACTTTTACAAATTTTTTTTTAATGAGAAGGTACACTTAATTGTAATACACTCATCTTTTAACGTGGTCCTTGGGTGTTTTGACCCCCAATATAGTGTTATAAGCATTTATATCTCTTCAGTAATTCCATAGCTTTGCTCTGCACCGGCTGCATTTTCCGTCCCTGAAACACACTGAAGGGTCTGACAGGGATCTTGCCAATGGCTGTAAAAGAAACTAACCTGTCACTGGACAACAGAAGCAGCATTCTCAGAAACTGATAGCTACTTTACAGTTAGAAAATTGTCAGAAGAAATGATCGATTTTTGTAATGAAATTAGATATTAGAATGATTGCTATTTAACATATTTCTGTGTGATGGAAAAGAGATGGATAGGAAAGCTTTCTGATGATGGAGAGTATCAAAACTAAGGATGGCACAAACCATTGTTCTACCAGCTCACAGTGCCAAGTAAGGAGCATCTGAAATTCGATATTGATCAATAAAAAGCCATGCACACAGGGGAAAGCAGGCAAGCAAGCAAACAAAAAACCTTCATATATATCATGGTAATTCTAAGAATGCCATTATTGAAAGACAATTATAAGCCTGTCTGTAGTTTCCTGTAAATGTTAGCTTGGTCTTAGTTGGTGGGAAGGAAAGTGAGGGTGTTAGGAAATACTGAAAAAAAAGAAATGAAGCGTCACTATAGAGCTCCATGTGGGTTTGGGGGTCTGACATTTCAATATATTCTACCAGTCTGCTCACCTTGCTCTAGAAAAGGATATAATAACCTAGAAGAATACAGAGATTAATAATTAGTGGTACAAAATACCTTCTTAATGCAGAGGAAGTGAAATAATGAAGACTCTATAGCTTAGAAATTAAATGAGTGCAAATGGTTATTATAGAGGTCTATACCATCCTCAGTGACACAGGGCAAGTCTGAAGGGAATGATTATTCACTTTCCAAAGGACTTAAACTAAGGCACATGAAATGAAATTATCAGGAAGACCGCAGATATTGAATGATGGGAACTTTTTTGTGATATGCATAATTAAGAAACCTACACCCAAGGATTTTTTTAAGATGCCACAAGGTTTGGTTGGTTCAAAATGATTAAATAAATGATGGAGAGTTGGATCATCATGATACCATTGAGACAACTGTCAGTTTGGGAACTGCTGGAAGCTTAGAGGCAGGGAAGGTATTGCTCCATCAAGGCTAACATACTTCTGAGCCTCTGTAAGTTGCTATTGTTAAATGTCAAATAATGGGCTAAATGAACATTTCATCTGACTTTTGCAGCCACCCCAATAATCTTTAGATGTCTGATGAAAATTCAAAATTCTAGTGTGCAGTCAGTCAAATTAAGTATTATTTCAGCTTGTATGGAATACTTCTCTGTTTAAATACATTACTGTAACCTTGGTTACAATATGACACCAGAGCCCAAATCCTCATAAGCTCTAGGGAGAAATTTTCCATAAATTCAGTCCTTTATCTAATTATTGGTTGTGTTTGAAGTCCAGGTTAGTTGTACCTTTATTCTGCCCAACTTCATGTTCAAGCTCACTGTTCCATGAGTACTCATGACTGCATCAAGTCTGGGAAAGATTTCCTTTAAATCTGGCTCTGGTCTGGCCTTAGGTGGCATTTAAGAGCCGTGATCTAGGCTGTGTATCTGCGGGCAGATCATGCCCACTGTGTATGTGCATTTTGAAAATCCAGTAATGCTGCATGTTCTCCCTTATCTATTTGCTGTTTGAAGCTCAGTCATTAATCATTCAGTGGCCTTCTCCAGTAAGTGTTCTTCTTACCCACTCTTCCCTTTTGGACTGCTCAAACCCAAACTATGTTGTTTGTTCAGTTTTTTTATGTTAAAGTAACTAGAAGGAATACAGACAGCCCACAATGTGGTTTGGGTTTTTTTAAAATATATATATATATATATTATTTTTGTATTAAATCATGGTAGGAATGCAGTGAGTATCTTGTGTACATCTGTGCTTCTTTTCTCTGCTCTGCCTTTACACCGTTGACTGTTTTGGATGTCTTTATTGGACTATGAATGGGAAAGATCCTACTTTGGTTTGTATTGCCCCTGTGTAATTAAATTGTATGAATTTCTGGAGTTCCCACATACATTCTGTCACTGAGTACATTGAACCTCATGGGGAAAACGGTTTTGCTGTCTATTGAGTTGTAACTCACACCTTTCAGGTGTAGTGGACAACAGCAGGACATGTCTCTACTGAAGCCTTTTGGTTTCTCCTCTACTCATATTAATATTTGTTACTGTTATGTACTACAAGATCCTGTGTCCTGTGGGGTGTTAGGTCTGTTTATTTCAGCTTTAAAATTCTACCTATTGAGTGAATGTAGGGGAGATTATCACATTTGTGGTAAGAGAGCAAACACTTTTTTACAGCATTAAGTTCTCTGTCAGTTCTCAAAGACGTGGATAAAGATGCAGAAGGGCAAAGAAAATCAGTGACGTTCATGGGACTGCCTGCCACATCTTTGGAAGTGTAGTGAAAGTTTTTGAATGGCCTTTACCAAAATGTTGAGGGGGAAAAAAAACTAGTGGGGAATGGAGACTTGTTCTTTGCCAGTCTGCAGACAGTGAAATTAATTAATTCTCCCTGACGGACGTGAGTGAAGACCCAACCTGATTTGAGGACCTGTCCCAAAAATTCTTGTGGCATAAAAAGAATAAACTGCTGCTGACTCATAAAGAGTGTTCTGCTTCCAAAGAAAAAAGAAAAAAAGTAGAAAAAGGCTTTTGCATGACAACAGCAGTAGTTATGATGAGGAATGATAAAAGGAGAAAAAAATACTCTTTTGCTACTTATAGTTTCAAAGCATCTCAAAGATTATGTCAGATTGTGTTGCTCTTTCCCATTCTAAAACTTCAGTGTCTCCTAAGGACTCTGCTTAAGCTGAAGTTTCTGATTGATGAAGTGTCCAAGAGTTCAGAGGCGTGATACTGACTGTGAAGAGTTACCGAAAAAAGTTAAATGTTGCCCTTTGCCCACAATATGTTTCACACTGATACCGGTGAGAATTGTTCTTATATGTGAATATCTGACTGCCTGTTTATCACTGACAGATCAGAATTCATAACCTCAGACCTCCCCAGCTGGAACTGGGGTTACTGTCTGGAGCACTTTATTTTAATGACTACATGTCTTCCTAACTGAATTTGGGACTGTGAGTACTTCCTTTTGTTGGAACAGATTGATGTTAGTGCTTTTGAAAATTATTTCAGGAATACTGAATAGTAAAGGCAGAGAGAAAAAAAGTCAGTTTTGAGAGGCCAATCCTTTGAACCTCCAGTTGTCCCCACATGCAATCCACTGAGGCAGGGGAAGCTGGAGAGGCTGGCTCAGTGTCAGGGTCAGAGCTGCTCTGAGCTGGCAGGCGACGTCTGACGGATGCTGTCAGGGGTGACAGTGCATCCCGGATTCCCAGCTGCAGTTGGGACCGTCAGTGGGGAGCTTGACCCGGCTGGCAGAGCCTCCTCACTGCCAGGGAAAGCAAGATTTTGTCTAATCACCTCAGAGTGATGGACAGCCACGGTGCCACGGGGCCCTTCCCTCAGTGGAAGCTGCACAGAGCTCATGTGGGGACACATTAACTTCTCTGACCTGCAGAGGATGAGGCTGAGGAGGGAAATCCCTGCTCAAGGAAATGCGTACTCAGCTGTGTCGCATAGAAAATGTTTGAATATTCATTAAGGGTGCCTAGGATTTTATGTTATTAATTGTGATCCTTGGGATTTTTTACCTTATGTTTTTCCTGTAAGTCTCATGCTTAATTTAGATGGAATATGCCATATGTTATGGAAAGATAGTCTTTCTAAAACCCAGCCTGGCCTTTTATCTGTGGTAGGAAAATCAGTGACTGGAAACACTTGAGCTTCTGACTGATTCTTAGCTGTTTTCAGGTGTCAGAGTAGGGGATCATAAAATGCGACCTTATTTTCATGTAGCACGGTGTATGCATTCTGTAAAGCTGGCAAAACAAAACCCCATCAATCCTTATTGAAATATCTACCTAGAGCTTTGACTTTCACATCACAAATGCTGTTTAAAAGTTAACTTTTCAATTATCTAGTTAAGGCAGTGATAAATTATGCCCAGAAGTAATGACCACAATACAATAGGAAAAAGGTCACTTTTTCAGTTCTAAAATAATCACATTTCAAAAACAATTGTTAAAATCAATTACTGGATATGATATGCCATGTAACTTTTCTTTTGTTTGACTTGCTCTCAGACTATTTTTTGAGTGGGGGAAGGAAGACATTATCCTAGCACAAGGAACTCAAGGAAATTATCAAGAATGTCTGTGCCCCCCTTGTCATTCTAATCCCGAGGCACGCACCAAGCAGAGAACCCACAGCCTTGTTAAGTGTATTCTATACACATACTTATGGTATCACAGTCACAAAAGCCCATATTCCTCTTGCCTGATCTTAGAATTGGCTGAATAACACCAGCAGTTCAGAGTCTTCTGTCCTGACACCCAAGCAGAGGTCCTACTCTGCTGTGTCTACCTTAGAATGTCAGTGCCTTGATGCCTTTGTCTCTCCCCCAGAAAGGACAGTGATGCTGCTGAAATTCAACGTGAATGAAGCCAAAAGAAACCAGATGTTAGTAGCTGCTGTTTAATACTGCCAGAAATAATATCTTGTGAGATTCTTCCTGGGCTCACAGAGGGGAAGAAGTTCACTTCCATTTGTCTGTCTTGTGAAATCCCAGCTGTGCAGAGTTCTGTTTCATTATATCCTGCAAGCATTGCAGGATTGCCTTTCCATCTCGTTTTACACCCAAGGATCTGGATAAGTAACCCTTCACCGAAGGTCGAATCTTGCAAAGCATTGCCTTAAGGAATCTTTGACTCCAAGCATTAGATGACTCCCCCTGGCAGCAGTACTTGCCACACTCAAAAGGACAGAGGAAGGGGACTCTGACAGAAAACTGGGGACAGCATGAATGGGGAACTGGTGGCACTGTCTGGCTATGGAAGTCCCAGAGGGAGAAACAGCAGCAAAAAGGCTTTCAGGATGGCTCCTGTTAACCCACCAGGGCCAATGTTAACTCACACCTGCAGAACTCCATCACATCCACCCACAGTCTCCTAAGGCACCCAACCTGGAGGCAAAGACTGTGATGACTCCTGAGGACTCCAGGGGTGGGACAGGATGGAGACCCTCCTCACTGTCTGCTCCAGAAACTCTCAGAAACACAAATCCCAAACCTGAACATTGTTGGAGCCTACAAAGGGCTACAGAGACATGACAAGAATTGACAGCTGCCATCCCTTGTCCTGCCTGTCCTCTCAGCAGATCCTGGGCCTTACATCTGTGCATAGGGCACTGGGACACCTGGCCATGGGCTGGGCTCTGTGATTACCCCTGCCTTGACAGCTGGACGGAATTCTTGAGCATCCCAGTATCCAGTGCTGGGGAGTATGTCTCTCAGAGCCTGAGCGAGGCCTGCTTTTTTTGAGGTTTTAATTTTAAGATCCTGTTCCTCTCCTGTAGGATCTCAAGTGGACATTTGCTCTATATTGCTGATACAGTGTTGCAACAGTCTTTTCTATGCAGATGTACACAAAAAAAAGATCAGGAATGTGCTTAATTGTGTCTGTTTTAAATGGGAAGAATCCATACCAGGACCCCAAGATCTGAGTAGAAGCTCTTTTTTAGGGCCAGGCATTCAAAACTTTCCTCTGAGAACCCTCCCAGCCATTTATCAAACACTTCAAAGTTATGTGGTCCAAAGCACTTATGGCAGTGCATGCATGTATGCATTTATTAAAATGTGTATATTAATTTAATTCTTGACAACTTCTGCCTTATTAACTAAATCCCATTCCCTGTATGCTGAAACAATGACCTTTATATTATCAATTCAAAGATTCATAAAACAGATGGTGGAGACATAAAAAAGGGGGAAAAAAAAGGCAACGAAGGAAATCCCAGCTTGTCCAGCTGCAAAGGCCAAAGTACACTTATCAAAATAATCCTGAAAGCTGGCTGGGGTAGCAAAACCATATGGGCTTAGTTGTGTTTCAACTCAAGGGTACCATGCAAGTTATTGCATCTCCTCTTCCACTGCTGATAAATAGTGGGCAAAAAACTGTCTGATGGTGATGATGAGATACTTCACATTAGGGAGCAAGAATCAGGAGTCAGGGGGTTTGTGCTGTTTGCAGGATTCAGGATTCTACTGAATAGAGACTGTGATGTGAAGGGAAGGAAAAGCAATACTAACGTGACTGCAGCACAGGTGCTTCATAGATGTAAACCAGGGAAGTTCTGTGGGTTTAAGCAGCAGAAGAGACATGAAAACAGTTTGTGACAGAAAGCTTATCTGTTTCTCCAAGTCCATCGGTTTCTCCTGTTACAAGGAATTGCCTTGTTATTAAACTCTGCAAGAAATTAAAAGGGAAAAAAGCCTTAAACTGTCTTTAATCCATGTGAATTTTTTCTGAGTCTTGGAGGAGGATTCTGAACCGGCTGTAGAAAGGATTCCTACTTGCTTTTGCCCTTAATCCTGAGTCTAAGAAATTGATTTGTGCATTCCCTTTATTCTCTCTTGTTAAAACAATACTGACTTTCATATTGCTTAAGCAAAAGAACTCCAGGGCTGTAATTTTCTGGGGTTTATTTATCAAGAACTAGGAGATACGATATATATTCTTTATGTATAGATGTATTGTGCACTCCAAAGCTGGCTACAGATTTCTGCTCCTGGGATTTACAACTGAGGTGTAGAGTCTGACACTTTATAAATTATCCTATTCAGATAAATGTGATAACCAACAGAAGTAAGGTATGATATAAGAGTAAAGATGGACTGAAATAAAGTTGATGACAGAGAAGTTGGAATGAATGTTGTAGAAAATTTTCTCATGTTTTTCTCACCTTTCATTCCTCCCAGCTGGCCTTGCCTATTTCTGAAGTATTTTTATCCCATGTCTGTTTCCTGCTTTCTAAATCCTGGCTTGAGTCTGAAAGAATAGGATTTGGAGATTTAGACTCAAACCTGTTTGCCAGAAAGGACAGTCCCTGTGGACAGTGAGCCAGCTTACAAGTGGATTGCACAACTTTGGCTCTCTCCTGCTGTAGTTTTCATTTCAGATGAACTTACTGTGGGTTTTGTGCAATATGAGAGCAGAATTTATCTGGCCTATTGTGTTATATTAGTAAGGTGCTGGCAGTGTATTTCTAGTACAAATAAAACATAAATGACATCTTTAATTAGTTTGCTGCCACACCATCCAACATTAAAAATAGTCATTTTCAAATGCATTTGTCACCTTGATATTTTTCCGGGGAGGCAGTTGTCAATAACCCTGAAACTATCAGTTACTTTCTGAAGATCATTTCTTATAGCTGTGAAAAAAAAGGCATAAACCAATCATTCTTCAGAATGGTAGAAGGAAAGACTTCATATTTGTCCAAAGGTTAAACTAAGATATAGCTTATTTGAGTTAGGACCTACTGGACTCTTGATTGATAGGATCAAAGTCAGAGCAGACCTTCTTTGTCAAATTCAAGATTTCTCTTTTGACTGCTGTAAAAGTATTTCCAAAGAAGAGCACAAATCTTCTTCTGCCTTGACAGACAGTCGTACACTCCCTGTGCTGCCCCCAGTTGGTACTTTGTTTGACTGGCAGTAATTTTATATTATTGGGATATATATCTGTCTTTGGCATTTAGTGTGTACACCTTAATTCATTTTATACTGCAGTAATAGTTCTTGTTTTGCTTTAAAAGCTGCAAAACCTGAACCATTCAAGCAGAAATTTGCATTTGACCTGTCAGAGGCAGAGACTGATATCTGTCATCCCTGCTTATTGTTTCAAGTTTTCTGTCTGAAAAATTCAAGCATAATGGATGTTGTTCAAGGCTGCCAGATGTTGATGCTACCATCAACAGATAAGATGAATCATAGAATAGCAGCTGATATGTTCAGCAGCTCACAGGAAGGGAATTGTTTAGTTTTTTTCTCTTGCTGCTAAAGTATAAAAAATGTACAAAATATTTTATATATTCACAACTGTGAAATTCAAACTGCTATAAAGCCAGTGAAAGTACTTTAAAAAGAACTATTAATTTTGGGAAAAAAAGCCTCAATTCTGTATACATATCTCCTAACTTCATTTCCATTAAAAACAAACATCTTCCATTGAGTTCTAGTACTTTCTGCTGCTGGTAGAACAACAGTCTTTCGAGACCTCCAAAAAACTCACAGCAAAAAAAAACACCCCAACAAACCAACAGACCCAACAACTGTTAAAGAATTAGAAAGGACCAGAAAAAAGTGCCATGGCCCAGGTAAATTAAATCTGTGCACCTGCTCCCTCATGCATTTTACAGTTCTGACACTCAGGTTTCTTCTGCAGTCATATATGTCTGTATCAGACATGAAAAACAAAATGATGGGCCAGTTGTTGGTGTTTCTCAGAATACTGGTTTCATTTCCTAATACTGCCATGAGCCTGTGTGATCTTGAACAAATCATATAGGGAAAAAAACCTCCGGTGGTTTAAATAATCTAAGTTCCACTCCCCTTGCTGGACAGTCAGTGGACACTCTTGGTTTTAGCAGAGCTTTGACAATTTATGCCAATTAAGGATCTTCCCTACAGTCTCAAGTTTTAGTTTACTATGAGTAAAATGACAAAAACAGTGCTTTCCCGCCTCACAGGTTCACTTTGAGAATAAACACTTTAAAGCAGTGTAAGGCTCTTTGCTACTATGCAGATGGGAGCTATAAAAGCTCCTCAGACAGAACAACCTGAGCCGTGGTAGTTTTGTGACCTAGATCAAGCTGCTCGGTTCCTGTCCCCTGCCTTGCCTGAGCTCGGCTCTCTCAGCTGTGTAATTAGCTGGTCTCAAATAACCCTCAAAACTTCTAGAAGTTTTTGCAGCTCTCCCCTTTCCCTTAAGGTCTGTCTGTGCTACTTTTTCAGTCATCTGCAGCTTTTAGGTGATTTCCTGTCAAACACACTACAAGGCTAGTTTCTACCTGGTTTTCTTTTCCCCTTGCTGCTACTCTGCTGACACTGCAGCTTTCAAGCATTAAAAAAAAAATACTTCTTATGAGAAGTTTTTTCTCTTCCATAAGGAAGAATTAGAGCTTCTGTAGAGAAATCTGATCTCTATTGCAGTGTCTCTTGGGATATGGAGGATTTCAGCTAAGGGAATAAATTATTTCTTCCAGCTCTTGATATAGATACTGGAAAAGAAGTCATGATCATAGAACTGTTTTCTGAAATAAACACTTGTATGTTCTGTAATTTGCTTTAAATCTAAAAATTTAATGATGCATTCAGCAGAATTCTTTAGATCCTCATTTTTCTGTGCTTGTTTCCAGTTCTCAGGTTCAGCAAGTAAAAGGGTTAAGGAATTTCCTGTCCCTTGCAATGTACTAATTCTGACTTGCTACCATTTGAGAGAAAGTATTGCTACAGCTGAGCTACATTTCCCTCCTGTCCATGACTGCTGTAGACAGATGAGTAATTTGGTAAATCTGATAAAGTAAATCCCTTGCTCAAAACTATGCCAAGTGGAGCCACTTATTAAAAGGCTGCAGGGTGCAGAAACTACTTTATTCTATGTTTTTAAGGCTGGCAAAGTACGAGCTTTCTTTGCCAGTACATTAATAAGAAAGCCAATTAATAAAATTGCTAAATTGTTTGCTTTTGTATGTGTGAACAATATGAAGCATAATTTTGTTACACAACTTTGAATTAGGTTATTTCCTTCATGATTCTTATCTTGTTGTGGAGTATAGCAGTGATGAGGAGAGAGACAGGAAGAGCCAAGAAAAGCAAATGAGAAATCTTTTGAGATGATTGAGGGAGTTTTTTTGTCAGGTATTCTCTTCATTCCTACCCACAACCATCACATTTTCTCATATTTCAGCCTTGGAAATGGCCCTGTCAGAGTATTTGAATTATCTTTGGGCTTGGGAAGGCCCCTTGCAGTACCTCTGCTGTCAGAGGGTCTCAAGAGCAGCACTCCCAAACTGCTCTGTTTGTCTTACACTGGGATAAAGATACACCCACAAAATGGTTGGGGTTTTTTTGTTTTGTTGGGGGTTTTTTTTTATGTGTGTGGGGTTTTTTTGTTTTGTCTTGTTATGTTTTGTTTTGTTTTGTTTTTATGAAGACTATTACTACCACCTCTCTGGGCAGAATTCCTGGAGACTACTGACTGATACAGGTACTTTTCTGGAGAAAGAATTTTGGAAGTCCTGTGACCCCTGTAAAAGATATCTCAGAAACTAATTGTGGAAGGAGTAGCTTGACATCCCTCTGAAGAATAGAGGCTTACAGTGGGATCAGAGTGACTGAGACATGAAGAACCTTTCCAGTCTTGCTGAACCTCTCTGGTTCACGACAGAGAAAGATAAATAGAGAAATATGCTAAAATTTACCTCAGGTTCTTCACTACATGTATTTTTTTCTGGGAAATGTAACCATTTCCAACCCAAAATATGTCTCTTAAAGACTACTCAGTAATATTACACCTTCACACAAATAATTTTTTTTAAAAAAATCAACCCAAGACCTGGAATGAACTTGTTTTTCTGCCACTTCATGAAAACAAGAAGCTCAGAATATTCAGGCTGTAAGAAAAAGAATGCACAGTCTAAAGCTAACTAAATCAGTTGTGATGATTTATAAACAAGAGTAAAACAAAAGAAAGCAATGGGTTGCAAAATAAAGACTATTTAGTGACATCCTTTGTTCATAGTAAGATATGGAGTCCTGAAAATTCGTTCTGTTTCTTCCTTTTAGAAAGGATTAGTTACCATAGCAACCGATACATAACGTGACATCCTTTGCTACTCCCAAGATCTACAGAGCAGTTTTTAAGAGAAGAAATGTTAATTAATATCAAAAAGAGTAAAAGAGACAAGGTCTTTCTGCACTGTAGGGAAATCATGTTGTTATTTGATTTCCGTTTGCGGGTGTTGTGCGAGAGCCAGACGAGGGGCCTGCACTGCCATTAATCACACAGGGAAGAATGGAAAGGCTGCTTTGAGCCTGTTCAGACCTCAGTGAGCATCACCTGTGCCCTGGCCAGCTGCAATTGTGTCTGGAGCGCACTGAAGCCAGGTTAGCTGCAAGGACAATGTCACTTGTAAGGCTGGGCGGTGCTGTGGCGTCCCCGTGAATTCTGGTTCAGCCCTGCTGTGCAGTCAGTGCATGGCCACAAACACGGCACACACATCTAAGCTGCTTGAATATCCACAGTCTGGGAGGAAATGCCGAGACCTAACCACCAAGGATATAGAATTACAGAATCATACACATTGAGAAAGATCCTTCAGATCATTGAGTTCAAGCAATACAAGGATATGAGTCTTGATTTTTATCTTACTAGTCCCGTGAACACACAAGCTGCAGGAAAAGCCTGGGTGGATAATCTCTTTAATTCTTTGTCTGGAAAAATAACACACAGAAAGAAATATATTATACCTGTTAAATGCCTGTAGAGCTCAGGAAAAAAATCTCTTGCTGTGCCTCCTAGGATATTTCTCTGGGTAGTGGAAAACTCGTATTTGGATATTATGTAGCCCTTAGAAATAATTTTCAAGGGCTGTTTACCTGTTTCGTATTTAGACTCTTGGGTTAAAATTAAGTACTGAAAAGAAAGTTATCTGATGTGGATTACGCACGATGACTTTCTCATTTTAAACTACCTGTGCTCCATATCCCAGGAAACAGAAATCAGAAGGAATGATAAATCCTTGCTTTGCCCTTCATTTACAAGAAATTCACACAGTTTTTCTCCATAACATCCATTATCAGTTCTCTGAGCCTGTCCAACCCCCTAGTAAATCACATTAAAAACATTCACAGTACATTTACTTATGATTGGAAGTAGGCTATCCCAGATACTTTGAAAAAAGCTGGTTTTGGAAGATGTTTGTCTGGATCACTACCAATAGAATGGCCTTTGGGCTAAATTTTCAATCACTCTGTGTGGGTTTGTTTTGCTGCATTGATGATCCCACTGTTTGTGTGTCACTTAGATGACTCCTGAACTGATGTTAATGGCATAAAATCTTTCCTATTCACTACTTCTCCAACTATGAACTAGGATTTCTTTTTGTGCTTAATATCACTGAGAAAATAAAATAGATTGGTTTACTTTTCACTGTGAAAGTCGAGTTTGAATGAAGATTCATTAAAAGGTTAATACCTTTTCTAACAATTCAGGAACATAAAACTCGCAGCTCCTGTCACCTTCACATTCACATCCTGAGTTCCAGCTGATGAATAAACAGACTGGAGATTATCACACAGGGTACATTCATGTGTAAAATGAAATTCCTATTAAAGTTCACTGCTTCAAATGATATATGCTTTGTAGCTCTTCCTGTAGACATTCCTGCTGAGTTCTGTCACGATATGCTGAAATCCAGTCTTCTCCCATCCTTCTGTTTAGCCCTATAACAAAGTGATCTCTTTGATGAGTCTTTGTAAAGTTTCTGACAGAAAATGCCAGCAATTATTCAATTTCCACCTACAGAAACTCATCCTTGGCCATCAGTGACTTGCTTATTTATTTATTTATTTATTTATTTAATACCTGATTTTGAGTTACTTTCAGCAAAGTTATTTTGCGTGTGTGCACAGCAAATTGAAATCTTCAGCCCCACGTATGGACCAGGGTGCGTGAAGATGGCATGTGCTGTGTTCCCTGGTCCTCCCTGGCTAGCACAGGCGGCTTTGCATTCTCAGATAAACTCACCTGCCTCTATGCCCCATGAATTCAACTTTTCGAGTGGCCAGGAGGTAAAACAATGCATTTCTGGGAACTCTAGCCTTTGTCCTGGCTGCAGAGCCCACAGCCCTGCAGGGCTCAGGCTGCACAAAGCCCCTTAGAGCTGTGCTTTCCCCTTTGTGAGGTGCTCGGCAGCATTTTAAGAAGCAAAGTTATGTTAGTTTTGCTTTGTCTACCTGCAAGTAACCAAGAACTCTGACATCCGTTCATTATAATCCAGGTATTCTTATTCCTCGTTTTCTGGTGAAATAAATGTGATCTTGTTCTGAATTAATTCTGCAGTTTAAGTTCTATATTAGTTTTTATGTGGTTGTCATCTGGGAACTTAGATTAATGAGGGCTTGCAGTGATGTTGCTCGAATGACATTAAACATTCCTTAAATCCATTTCCATTAAATTCTAGTCTATTGCAGAGATGTTCATTCCAGATACAGTATGCCTAGTGAAAACAAATCTATACAATTGTGTGCTTAGCCAAGTATCCCCTAGAAGAGGAGCTCAGGAAAGTGAGATTGAGAATTAAGATCTGCAGAACTGGCTTTGTTTGTTTGTTCCAAACATACAGAAACAAATCTCTACTTCCTTTGCTCAGGGGGTTAATTTTTCTTGTGCTACCATCAGCACTTCCACTTAGCTTGTTTTTTTTTTTTTTTCTATTTATGCAATGAGCCTCTGCTTTCCTGAGTCATTTCAAATTGTTTAAACAGGCTGGAAATGTGCTGTCCTGGGTGCTCTGTTTTAAGAGCTAAAATTAATTTCCTTGGAAGTATTCCTGGAAATCGTAATCTATACATCTATATTTCATGTGAGACTGGGCAGTTATGTTGGGTTTAAATCAGCTCTGGACCTAATTTCACCTATTTTAACGTAATGGTCTAGAGGGTGCGCATGCCAGCTCCAGATCTCCCCCAGGTATTTATTCAGTTTACAAATCATATCCTTCTCCAGCTAACTATAATTATGCCTATTCTAGGTCTGTGTCCCTATTACCATCAGCCCCCACCGAGTTTCTGTGTCAAGTTGTTTATCTCAGTTTCAGCTAATGCCAATTCTGAAGGATGATTTTACTCACATGTTCCTATTATACCCTAAGTTCTGCTAAGAGGTGGCTGAAGCAGAGAAAACCCATGGGAAAGAGCAGTGGAGGTATTTTTCCTTTCCTTGGGGATCCAGTGAGCACAGTCAGGGAAAGGCCATTCTGGAGTCCACAAGACATTTGAGTGATTTGCAAAAGCAAGTTAGGACTCTGCACCAAGGGAGTGATGGAATGAGTCTCCCAGGGCTGGGAAAGGACTAGGCAGAATTTGCATTAATTCAGCGGAAATGAGAAAAATACTGAACAGGCAAAGTTGTTTATGGATCCTTGTTTCTTGTTTTTTAGTTTTGCCCAGCATTTCCAGATTTCAAATATTAGCTGTGTTGGCTTGTATTTCGGTATATAGGAAAGCACTTTTTATTCAAAAGCAGCTTCTGCCAGATGAAAAATCTTTTCATCTCTCTGAGAGGAGCTATTCACCAAAAGAACAATGTCTGTATAAACCCATTCCTGCTCTCAGGGCAATTTGTGGTCCTGTAGTACTGGCCTTTTATAAAGCAACATGGTACGTTTTATCTGCTCGTATGAATGGCAGAGCCACCTCTGCTAGTCACCTATTGAGCTCAATTTTTCACTACCATCAAAATACAGAAAACTTCTAGGCTCCAACTTTGTGTGTCCTGGTGTAAAAAAAGAAAAAAAAAACCCCACTTCCCTATTGTTTGTACTGCAGCAGCCTAGATTGACTCAGGTGTGTTAAAGTGAGGCTTTCTCATTGAGTCCCTCAAGTTTCTAAGCTTGTTTTCTATGTGGACATGTTTTTAAAATGTATCTTTAGTGGAAATTATTCCTTTTAAAATATGGCTTAATCTCAATTTATAACATTTAAAATCATGGCAACTTTAGAAAAGTAGATTAGATAAATATTTGCCTAAACCCTTCACTATTGTGAAGGATCTTGGTTGCTCCTTCCTTGTGTATTGAAACAAAAGCATCAATTATCTCTTCAAACTTGTGCTTTAAATGGGTGCACTGTTATATTAAATGTTTTCCTAGTTACGTTATTTCTTGAGAACAGAATTTTCATCTGTGTTCATTTTGAGCTGCTGCATGTATTTGTCTGGTTTTGCTGCATAATTTTTCCTCTTGAAAAACACTAGAAGCAAACCTGTATGGTGTGTTTTGCTTTACATGAAATCAGCAGACTTCAGTAGCTCCTGTACTCGTCCAAGGATATTCCTTACAGACGAGGTGCTTTGCCTGATTAAAAGGAATCTTTCAAAACAGCCAATACTTTGCAAGTTATTAGTTTCAGAATTTAAGTCCTTACAAGTATCTTATTTGGCAAAGAGAATCCCCTAATTCCAGATAACCTTCTTGAGGTGCTTCCCTTGTTTTCTGAGATTTTTGATTTCTACTCTGAGAGGGTTTTCTAAGTTTCGTTGTAGATAATGTGTGGTGTTCCGGAATCCCTCAGAGGCCCAAAGCCTAGCACAGGACAGTTCCATGGTTTGTCTGCTTCCACCTGATTAGCATTAAATACCACTTCAAAGCTTATTGGAAGTATTTCGTTTCCCTGGCTGAAGCCTCTTAGCAGAGGAGTTTTCCCAGCAGAACTGTATTTCTATGAAGGATGTCAGTGTGACTCAGCACACTTCTTTCCTACTAAAAGGAAGCCTGTGATTTTTCTTACCCTTTTGTCTTACTTTTTGGGCATTTATCTGAAGCTGGATAGATGAAAATACTTTCAAAAGTGGACAGGAGGGAGCTCAGCAGGTGTCCTGAAGAGCAGGGTGTTTGCTCCTGGGCATGAGGGGAAGCTGGGGCAGTGAGAGGAGCAGGCACTGAGAAAGAGGGGCTTCAGCTTTTCCCAGCTTTGATCTGGTGTATTCCACTTGCTGAAGCCTCTGCAGTTTCCCCAGCTTTTCCCAAGCAAAGGAGGAGAGCGGGTGAGAAGCAGGAGGTGGAGAGTGCTGGGATGTCCAAAACATTCTCCAGTTTTTCTTTCCTCTCTCTTTCCCCTCTGTCACCCTCCTTCCCCCTCCATCACCCTCTTTCCCTTTCCTTTCTCTCTCTTTCCTTCTCTTTTCCTTTCTTTGCCACACCTATCTTCTCTTCCTCTCTTTCTTTCTGACTTTAATTAAATTCCTGTAGCTTATGTGTTCTTAAGCTTCAGGATATGCAAGTCCTATTCATCTTTGGAAGAAATCAGCGGGAATAGCACTAGATCTGAGAGGTTTGTGCTGTGTCAGGTGAACATGTCAAGCAGGTGTGGAAGTTTGGTCTCGCACAAATGATTGGGGTGTGACAGAGCTCATTTGAGCAGTAATTAGCAGCTGGAATTAAGCTGTACAGTGAGCTGGTGGCACTCGGCAAACTACTGGTGTAAAGTCGGGTACAGCAATGTTTGAAATAAGGTATCACCATCCCTGGAAGTGTTCAAAAC
Source organism: Pomatostomus ruficeps (assembly GCA_013400735.1). Taxonomy (NCBI): domain Eukaryota; kingdom Metazoa; phylum Chordata; class Aves; order Passeriformes; family Timaliidae; genus Pomatostomus; species Pomatostomus ruficeps. Next base: position 80,544 of record VYZT01064595.1, read on the forward strand.
CATGTGGATGCGGCCATGGGGATGTGGTTTAGCGATGAGCATGGTAATGCTGGGGGACTGGCTGGACTCGATGATCTTGGAGGACTTTTCCCACCTCAGTGACTCTGCGAGTGTTGTGCTTTCCCTGGGTAACTGCCTTGAGGCATGGAGATGCCAGAGCCTCTGCCAGCAGGGCAGTTAATTAGAGTGCGAGAATTCTTTGAAACAGCCTCGCCTTATGGATCTCTAGCTTATTTATCTGGCTGGAAAGTCCCTTTCAGAAACAAACAGAAGGGTGTCTTGGACTTAAAGGAAATCTTGCAATGCCTTTTTTTCTATGAAGAAGTCCAAACTGGCACTGTATTTTTCACTTAAATGTGTGAATTTAAAACAAACTTTTTTCCCATTTGCTTAGCAGAGCTATGGCAGAAAAATAAACCCACATGTGCCATTCACATTATTGTGAAAAGTACCAAGAAGTTCAAGAAATTTAGTAATTTTTACCCTCTTTTAACATTTTTTTCCCACTGAAATGCTTTCAGTTTTTTGTCTTTTTTTGTTTGTTTTGGAAAAAAACTGCTAATTGCAATTTCTCTGCAACTGTTTTGCTCTGTGTGTGTGTGTGTACAATGAGAGAGCAACTCTGTTGTTGCTGCCCAGTCTGCAGTGCCCTTGTATCCCCCTGCCCTGCAGCCAGGTGCTGCTCATAGTCAGGGGCTGAACAATTTGGGGTGGTTTTCCTCAGGAGTGATACAGCCATGGCAACCATCAGTAACTGGTTGTATCTCATGGCAAACCACAGATGTGTCTGCGTGGATTCACTCAGTTAAGTTTAATGGTGCTCTGGCTGTGCCTCCAGCATTTCCTTTGGAAAACTACTGTGTCTCTGGTTTGCTTACAAATTCTGCTAGGAGTTTGAGTGTTGGGGTTTCATTACTGTAGCACGCCAGTCTGGGAAGGTCAGGCTGAAGCACCATTGCCTCTTGCTGTAGCACCATTGCCTCTTGCTGTAGCTTTGTCGTAGCACCAGGTTTTCATGTAATTATATTGTTTTGTTCTTAGCCTTATGCTGTGACTGTACCTCTGTATTGGTGAATTTATAATGCGATGACATCATTTCAGGTTTGAAGGAAGTTCTATGAGACAGATGTAGAGCTAATAAATTTGGTGGGTTAAGTAAGTGGGGTAAAGAGGTTTTTGGAATTTAGTGTAGCAGTTGCATCAAGCATAACTGCAATTTTCTGTGTCTTTACCATGAAAAAGCCTGTTACTCTGTCTGGGACATAGCTACACAATGAGGTATGGTTTAAAGAAAAGGGACAAAAAGCCCAGGAAAAATGCAGCATGTCCAACACATGATTAAATACTTCCTGTTTTAAACTTTGGCTTACTGTCAAAGTTAATTTAGAAAATCTTTCTTTGAGGAATATATTTTCCTTTTACTACACATTTATGATCTTTGAACAGGATTAACTTGCTGTGTATTCTCTTCATGGCAATGATTTACATATTTTATTTATGCCCAGTTAGGGGATCTGAGATCAAAGCATATCTTCTATGCATTTTGTTTTCTTTAAATAGAGTTTGCCTAGACCAATCACCTACCAGATTTGAAAGAGGAACTTTCACAGCAAATCTGCTTTATCTTTCTTGATGTTTTCATGTTTCTGCAATTCACAAGGTATTCTATGTGTAACTATTTCTTGAAAAGTAGTTCTGCCTTAGAACACAAAGTAATACTTTATCGTGATACTAAACTGATCTGATCCATTGTTCTGACAATGACTGCTGGTCATGTTAGGTTTTCCTGTGTGAAGTCAAGGTTGTGATTTAAGACAGGATACTAACAGAGAATTTTCAGCTGTAGTATTGGAAACCAGAGACGTATTTGAGATGATCCACTTATTCTGAATCCCAGCCCAGAAAGATGAGTTTTTTACTTTTCACTCTTTCCCTTCCCCCACCCAGTAATATACTCAATTTTCTTTTTTCATCTTCTTCACTTTAAGTATGTCTTTTTCAAAGCTTTATTGATTGGTGTGACTTAACTAGAAACTCCAGAAAATGAATGATAATGAGGAAAATCTTTTCTAAAATGTAGTGTCATTGATACATGCAGAGGCAAAAAGTTCTTATCCTCTGTCTGCTTAACAACATTGAGTTTCCCTGCATGAGACACAAGCATCTCCCTCTCTGCTTTCCCTGGTTCTGATGGAAACTTCTGTAAACAAACAGAAAACACATTTTACCAAGCTATTTATTTTTCCATCATGACAGGAAATATGGCAGACAAACGTAATGCAGCACAACATTTTCATGGCTCTGCATACAAAACACATAAATACAGGATGACCTGACACAAGTGATCCCTTGCCTACCTGGTTGGAAAGGCTTTTGGTATTGTGAAACTTTGGTGGTGTTAAACTTCACAAGTGCTTCCAGTGTTATGACACAGTGACGGTGAACACATTAATGAAAGTACTTAGTCTAACAAGTCGGATTTACAGAAGGCAGAAACCTCATCTGTATCTTTGTCTTTTTGAAGGAAAGTTGTTTACGGAATATATCAAATTATAATTTTTCCCTGAAGTGTCTCAGCATGTTCACTAAGATAACAGCACTGCATAACCTCAAGTGCAGTTTGACTTCTTGACAGAAAAATCAAACTCACTGCTGAAGACCATTTCTTTCTTCAAAAATTGCATACATGAATCATTAGCACCTTTAACAAGATGGAAGATCTCCAAGTCTGTCTGGTCAATAACTCTCAGCTTCCAACAGGGAACTGCAGCAATTTCTTTCAGAGTCTTGGCAACGTGTCTCACAGAACTGATGAGCTTGTTTACAGACACTCTCACTTTACAGTGAGACATATGGTATGTTTTGTGTTTGTGAGTTCTTTGATATTATCTCTCTGGCACAACTTAACGTTCTTTCAGTTTTGTTTGGTGAAGGAGAGAATTTCTTAGTTAAAGTGCAGCAAGTGTGTTTTAGGAAGTTCTTTTTGTTTAAGAAGGCAGAAAGGCAGACTTTAAGGTGCAATGTTTGTTTCAGCTCTCTTAATGGACAGTTACACTTTTGGGGTACCTCCAGAGAAGAATCTAGGCAACAAATGTATATATTTAAACATACCCATCCATTATATGTACAGCATGCTGCAGAGTACTTGCAGGAGACCTTTCAGTTCTTCTCAAGGACTGAGGTTCTGTTTTCTCAGCTTAGCTCCTGTCAATAGTTCCATTCTTTAATCATACCTTGAAATGCTGAGATTCCTGTGAAGGAAGCAGCTCATTGCTGCATTTATTATAACCCTGTGGTGCAGCTCTGAAACTGCAGGTCAGCAGGTAACACCTTATATGTGATTATACAGTTGTTCTTATTTCCTTGTGTTATGATATAGTCCATATATTTTCATTTGCCTCCGTGTTCTCTGGTCACTCCATTGTGGAAGACAGCTCTGGAATTCTTTACAGTAGTCTCAGAAGTTACCTCCTTCTGGAAAGCATTAAATTTTCTGAGGACTTTAATTTTGGGGGGCAGGAGGGAACAGAATTGAATATTTTGAGAAATAACCAGTGAAGACACATTCCCTTGCAAGGTGAGGACTAGCCCAGCACACCAAGGGATCTAAGGTTTCAGGGAAAAAAGAAAAAAAAACCCAAAAGACAAAAGTTGCTCAGCTGAGGAAAGTTTTATTTTATGATTTTCCCTTGGCTGTGTTTTCTCTTTACCTAAAGAAAAAGAGTGAGCTGTATATGAAAAACTTCCTTTAAAAAAAGCAAAAAAGCAAGTGGCAATTGCCCTGCTTCTGTGTTGTCATTGCAGTGATCGGGCAGCAATAAAATCCTTCTTCTGTAGTCTTTATTGTCATCTGCTGACAGGAAGCTCCTGTTGTTACAGGCTGCTAAACTTCCCTTTCAATAGCAGCCTGCAGCCTTTTAGACCCAAGTTATGGGCTATATACTAAACAAAAGAAAAACTGAGGGAGAATAATAGAAAAGTTAATATCTTTGGACTTGCCTATGTTTTTAGTAAAATCTGACTTTTGAACTTGGAAATACCTCTTTTTTAAAAAATGTAATTCAATGTCTTTCTGAATGTTATATACAATACAAGGAGAAGAGAATCTTTAGGGGATAAATAAAAGACAGTGTTTTGCAACAGATCTTGTATGAAAGCTATTGATGTTTCACTCTATGAAATCACATTGCCTGTACTCCCTTTGTACTATTTTGAATACAATGTGTGTAGAAGGAGGTTAAACATGCAGGTAATACCATGACTGGTGGATGTATCCTCAGTTCTTGAATTGTAAGGACCTTTCCCCATTTAGACAACTTTTGGAATGTGGCTTGTGTCCTTTAGTTTAAAAACTGAAATGCAAATGCCCCTGGGAGCAGGGGTGATCAGGCTGAGAGGCTCCAGGTCAAACACAGAAGTTCTGAAATGGGTGAGGGTGGAATGAGGACAAGGAACTGAGCAACTTTGGGACGATGGAAGCAGTGGGGGCCGGGGTTTGTACAATGCAGGACTGTAAACGGCTTCTGACAACCTTTCTGTATCTTGGACTGTTTGAAGGCTGAGGATCCTCCTCAATCCTTGGGAAGTGTTCCCCGAGTGCAGCACAGCTTTAGGCACATGGGGGTGGTGGCAGTAGTGGTTCCCTTCCCAAGTGCTGGCAGCTGACTCAAAGCCACAGAAGGATCAATAGTGCATCTCCTGCCCCTCAGCTGTCACTGTGGTGCCTAATTCTTTGTGTTCTTTTAATTCTGTGTAAGCACCCTTTGCCAGAGACCGCTGGTTCCAGAGGTCACTGCTGTGTGAAGTGGTTCCTCGAGGTTGTGCACTGGGATGGCCGAAAACTGATTAAAAACTCAGAAGTGACTGGTGAAGACAGGTCTTGCGTGTCTTTATTAGCATAAAAATTGATAGTAAATGAGACTGTCACTTCCATCTAGTTTGAAAAATCTGTACTTACTGGGCCATCAGCCAGGGACTCTTGGATCTCAGAATAATTTTGCAACTTGATGTACAATAGAGCCTGTGCTAATGCGTGCTGCTAGGATGCTTCCCTAATGAAAAGAGAGTGCCTTTCCCACCTGTTACCTCAGCTCTGCCAGACCTCAGTCTGGTAAGGGAAAACTGGTTAGAGCAGCACTATGCAATCCCAGCCCAGAAGAGATTTCAGGTAAAAAATCCCAGAATTCAGGGTTAGGATTTTTTTCTCTTTGGGTGTTTTGTTTTTCCTTCAAATAATGCCTTCAGTTAATGCAGACTCTTATTTTCATTTACATGAAGGAAGCTTAGCTAATATAAGAAATTATTCCTCATAAAGTATAAAGTAAACTTTGCATGTGGAATTATTCTTATGAATCAGTAAATTGCCTCCCTTAGGTTTTACTAAATTAAGGAATGTATTTTTATTTTTCCCCCTATTGTATGGTGTTTTCTTCCCCACACCCAGTCATAAATATCTTCAGTTGCAGTTTAAAACAGTATCTCTCTATGAAACTAACTAGAGTAATTTGTAATGTGAATGAAATCAGATGTCTGCCATATTAAGACTATAACTGAGCAACTGGATTTTTAAGAACTTGTAATAAAACTGGCTTTAAATGCAGTCAGATTAATTCTGGGATGAGTTTTCTTAGGACCCAGCTTGTCATGAACATGGCATTAGTTTCAAAAACTTGAAGTAAAGCCTAGTTCACTCTTGACATAGGTAGGTGTAGTAAAGGGGAGGTGATAATGCCTTAGATCCCACTGGTGAAAATGCAACTCTGACACCTTTGGTTTTTTGGGTTTTTTATGAGGAAATATTTAAAGTTTGACCTAAACATGATTCGGTGGTTGCTAAAGGTGTGTGTTTTAGTTACCTGGCTTTCTTTATTCTGTTTAATATAGCCAAAAACATATTTTGATTGTAAAATGACATTAATATTATAACAGCCTGCCTTATGAAAATAAATAAGTATATTTGTGTGAACAGCTTCCGAAAAATCATGCTGTGAACCAAAGGAATCATGAAACCAGAGAGTAGTTTGCATTCAGATTTGCTAAACAAAGAACTATCTGGTTTAACAAGCATTAAAGTACCTAAACTCTTGATTTCCGATGTACTCACCATCTTGTGGGAGTGCTGCCAGAGGATTTGAGGTTATACTTTGACAGGTAACTTAACACTGTTACACATTCCCTTTTGAGCTGCTGGAATGGTTGGAGTTGTGCTAAGTATCTGTCCACTTTTAAAATGGTTTTCCATAGTGTCCAATAGTATGTTTCTGCTGAAACAGATACGTGCTCCCTGAATTTGAGTTCCCATAGTGTTTTCTGTCTTTTAAAATATTTCAGTATTTTAATGGAAAGTGTTTCTTTGGTTTTCTTCTGGCTATAAAAAGAATTTTTTTTTTTTTTTAAAGCTGAAAAAACTTATGTAAATAAACCCTAAACCCAATAATGTGCCAACACCTCCAGTATTTAAAACCAATCAATCTTTTTAAATTTCCTATATTTATTATGGTTGAAAAATGGAGCCAGGAAAAGCAGAGACACTTGACCAATTCTGTCATTAAATCTGTGAATTGAAATTGCTGGTTAAGTTCAAGATAAGATATCAAGGCATTCCAAATGTGTTCCAAGTTGACATCTGCAATCAAAAACTCTTTGAAAGTTAGATGAGTGAGAGTTTACATGACTTGAGGGAGTGATAACATTTCTCATGCCATCCTGCAAACTAAACTTGAAACTTGCACAGATAAGCTGGCCAGGCCTATTGATCAGTTTGATCCAGGGGAAGCAGCCTTTCAGGAAATGTGTTATCTAGACACACATGATTACGAAAGCATGTTTTCTCATCAGCTGGAGAAGCAAGAGGAATAATTGCTTAGCTTGCTTGACTGAATCTGTTGGTTGTGGGTGGACTGGAAAGTGTCCTCAAGGGAACTGGTGAGGTAGGTAGGGCTGGTGCAGCTGTGTCTGCGGTACCACGTTTGCTCTCAATTGTTTATTGAATTTTGAGGCTGCTTAGGTATTAGGCTGCTCATCTGTGAATACCATTTGCTTTCTCTGTTATATACAGTATTTTAATGAACTGGAACTTTATCACTTCAAGTTTTGGGAGAGCTGCTTACATACTTTGCCTCTGTGTGTGTTTGTGCAGGGCACTCCCTGGCTTTGCTAGATCATCTTCAGAAACAAACCTTCTCGTGAACAAGTAATGTTCTATTCCATGAAACCAAATAGAACTGGGTGAACATTGGGCTTCTAATTTAGAAAACATGAAGTAAATTGTCATGCTGAGCAAAATGAGGAATTATTTCAGATCCAATAAATACTTCAGCCTTTTTTTTTTAGCTTGCTATTTATACAGACACTAAATCTGGTATTTTACATAAAAATATTTGTTTGGGTAACGTGCCTTAGTAAAGAATGTTTTGAGGAAAACAGGCAAATTGCTTGGCTGAATAATTATGTTTAAGTGAAGGTGTCTTTTGGGATAAAAAACATTTGTCTTGCTCCTAAATTGGTATTTAGCAAGCCCTCTGAACGCAGTATGTGAGCTGCTTTTTTGCTGGTCACTAACATCATGCTGGTGAAGGAAGAACAAAGATTCTTGAAGTGAGAGTTTTCAAATTGCTATGGCTAATTCTGCCTGAAGGGATGTCTAAACTCTCTCTTCTAAATGATCGTTTATCGTTTCATGGGGATGCTGGGACAAGATCTGGCTGATCTAGTAGTGCTTATGCTAACTAATGTTATTCATGACATGTGGCCAGTAGCCACAATAATTAGATTAAATGTCTCAGTAATAAAATTTATTTGATAACTTTCAATAGAGCAAAAACGTAGAAGAAAACTCGTCCTGTTTAGAACCCTCCGATTCTGCCTGGAAAAATGGTGTTAGAATATGCAAGAGTAGAACTCAGCAAAAATGTTACTTTCTAAGGCTCCAGTTAGTTTATACTCTTTTCCCAAACTTCATACTGTACCTGAATTGCAGCTTTTTTCCTACCCCACCCTTTTCCATGTAGATTGGCTTTGCTGAACTGAAGAAATCTCCCCCCTGTACCACTGAATGCACTGAGCTGGGAGGCTTGGGAGATGCTGGTGTACATTTCCAGCATTTTTAGGAATAATTTCGTGGGGCATTAGATCACTGCTAGCTTTCAATAAAATAATTAAGTCAACCAGCTTGAACCCAGATAACTTAGATTATGAGGCTCATTCAAAGGGTTATTTTCTTGACCTCACTGGGATCAGCAGGTAGCAGGATACTCCAAATTTGTGATAGTGCTGTGTCAAGGAAGCACTTGGACACATCTTTATAAAACTTATTCTTATCTTGAGCTTGTTTATACATTCTTCAAAAAATTATTCTGTATCTTGCTTCCCTTCTAAAAACTGCACTGCAACTATCAGAATTAATTTAAATAAAAATGCATCTAAATAAAAAATATTAAAAAATCCACCAGCCCAAATGTGTAGTATATTTTAAAATGCAGGAGTTGTGCACTGCCATGACAAATTATATCTATTAATTGTGGGTAGAGCACATTTCTCTTATTGCAGTGTTCAGAGATTACTTGTTCAGCTCTCTGTTGCACAGTAAATTTTGTGCTTATCTGCAGCAGTTTCAGAGCCCTTGCTTCTGTCACTAAAGTCAAGGCTAAGGGAAATCTGTCCAACTCCTCAAACTAAGGTGGTTAATTCAGGTAATGCTGCTATGCTTAGAGTAAAAACCATTGGAGAAATAATAGAATTCCTCTCCACCTGGTTTTGTTGCAACTTTACAATAATACTGTGTGTAACAACATCCCTGTGCCTTGGTACAGCCTCTTCACATTCTCTGTAAACTGTCTGACTGTAGTTTGGAAATGCCCAGGCTTAGGAGGATGCATTTAGGATGTTTCTTTCTAGTTTGGGGCATGGATAGTTCTGTTGTTGGGTGTCCTGTGTTCTCTACCAGTGCCTGAGTGATGCTTTTCAGCTAAGCAATGAGTGCTTAAATGTGTGTGGGTATTGGCAGTGGAAAGGTTCATGCTACCCAGGGATCTCTCCTCCTTCTTGGATTATGGATGCATGATGTCAGAATTGCTAACTGTGAAACGGGGCCTGCAAAGAATGAGCATCGCCATAATCTCACTGAACAAACCAATTTCTTTAAAAAGTCTGCACAGCTTTAATAGAAGGAAAGATTACTAGTTCATAAGGAAAAACAAAGCAAGGGAGATGGAGAGGTTTTCAAGGATGTGAACACCCATAGTGGTGGGCTGTGTAAATTCTGGGAGAACAGCTGTCTCCCAGCTGACCTTGACCTGTTGTAACCAAAATACTTATGCTTTCCTTTCCAACAAAACAAAACCCAGCCCTGTACCTTGCAAGCTGTGAGTCCAGAGACAGGTTTAATTTTATTTGACTCTTGGTTTTTTCTCTTTCACAGATCTGAAGTTCCATGCTTTAAGCAAAGAACCAAAGTTACATTCATCAGCAATATTAGATTATGAGCAGGTCCCTGAGCTCATAATGCCAAATTGATCTGGTCTTGTAGATTGTATTCATCCTGTGGATTTATTTTCTTATACCAGAACTTTTCATTTTTCAGTAGAGTCTTAAATGTATACATTAATGAAAATACGAAAACTGAATACTTACAAAGTATGGAAGCTACTCTGCATGTTACAAACTGTATTTTACTTAGTTAAGCTTAATGAATGTTCCTTAAAACTATTGCTGGCTTGGCTCTCCATGTGTCTCATTTGTCTTGGGCAAGATAAATCAATTATGCATGTCTTAAGCTTTGACATAATCTATGAAGATACAGTTTCCCCAGGTAGAGCATATTTATCTTCATTTTTTAAAGATAATACATAGATATTCTGTCACCCTGGGTTTTCAAAATTTGCATGTTTAACTGTTTTTCTTCGTCTGTGTTTTCCTCTGACCTGAGTTTAAATGTAATGTAAGTCTATAGTTTTTTTTTAATTGCAGACTGAGGGCCCTAAATACAGATTCACTCACATTTCTAATCTGCCTGTTCATCTGTTTGCACAAATAATGCCTGTTTTAGTAAGCAAAGTGAAGCTGGTGCATTAGGCCTGCTTTCCCTTTGTTAAAAATGTGAGAGATACTTTGCAAGTCTTCATCTTGCAGTTGCCAAAAGCCCGTTTAAAATATGACACAGCATTCACTCCTTTATTGTTGAAAAACTGATTTCTTGACCCTTGCTGCCCTCCTCCTGCCTGCCTTCCCCTGCCATTGCCAGTCTTGCTGTCAGCAGCAAGCTCAGGCACCTGTGCATGGAGTAAAAATAGTGCTGGAGTGGTTGTCCACAAGGACAAGTGTGTTAGCTAGCATTAGTAAGAATATTGAATAGCTGATGATGAGAAATGGTCACACAGTCATGCCATCCTCATAAAATTTAACCAAAGAGTCTGGATTCCAGCACTGGAAAGAAAACTGGGTCTGGTGGAAAAAGTGGAATTCATCTTCTGAATTCTGAGCCTCTAACCTTACTGATGGGAGGAAAACGTGGGATTTGATGGGAGATTTGGTGGGAGATAGATCCCTGTTCTGTGAGAGTTGTAAGCGGCAGTGTTCCAAGAGGGAAGGTGGCAGGGAGGGCAAGCTTTGTGCTCCTGGGTTAGTGTGGGCAGGAGTCAGGGCATAGAGATCTCCCCTTGCATCACAGAGATTCTGAGGGGCCTGTGCAGCTGTTGAAGTGCTCCAGAGCAAATCCTGAGCCAAATTCTGATCAGGCTGGAGAGGTGAAGACACTGAACCACAGCCCTTCTCGGGGTATTCCCAACCCTGCTCGTCCTCTGCCAGCCACAGCTCCGAGGGTCCGGAGCTGACACACGGCTGTGGTCTGGAGAAGATGAGCTCCTCTCCAAGCTGCATTTTAGTACAGATGATGATGCTGGGGGCAGCCTGCTTCTGCCATTTGCTAAAGAATTCAGTCTGATCTCCTTACTGTGAGGTGTTGGAAATGTTTGTCAGTGTGCCCGCTTTGGAATCATTGTGCTAGCCTGCCTTTTTGTATGCAAAACCATTAGGCCAAAGATCTCATTGACATATTTGATTAATGATGAGTGAACTCTCCTTAAACTGAAGCTGAAATTACTTTAGTGAAACCTTAATGGTGTTTGAAAATTTCTGATTAACTCTTCTTTTGGGGCAAGTTTAGAAGTGCTTGTCAGTATTTCTGATGAAAACAGAAAAAGAGAAGCTGAGAAATAGCACTTAAAAATCCCACAACAACTGTTTTTCTTACTTGGCCTATTTTCAACAGAGCAGCTCTTAGAAAACTGGTGGTTTTATTGTTGTGACTGCTTAGGACTTTGAGGCATAACAGAAGAACATATCAACTTTGTAATGAGGTTTTGTGCAGAATTTGTAGTAAAATATTGGAACTTAAAATGAGGAACTGGGGGAAATTAAGTGGAGCCAATCTCAAATGACTTTAATCTTTCTTGGTGGTTGCTGGAGTGACCCAGGGTATATAATTTGGGCCACATCCTGAGAGGAGTTAATGGCCTGCTGAGCATCTTCAGTTCCTGTGGCTGCAGTCATAGCTGAAGGTATAGGGTATGGCTTGGACCAGTTTGGTCCACGTGATGAGCAATCACCTGAAACTCCTTTAGCCTGGCTTTTTCCTCTACTTCTAATTAATGTAGCTCTGCTCCTTTCTGTGCAAACCCTTGGAATCTATATCTGACTCTAGGTCTGCTAGTTGTAAATTATAAAACTGTTTCCGTAGTCCAAAGAAAGATATATATATATATATACACATATATATATACAGAGAGAGAGACATATCTTTTTTTCATTCTCAGGCTGTAACTTAAGATGTTGGGTGACCCAACCTGCACAAGGGATTGAGCTGAAATGCCAAGGATCTCACCTGTGCCCCTCAAAGCCTTTACTGCCTAAACCAAACTGTCATCAAAGAAAGTCTAGCTGTCTAAACACGCCTGTCTGATTTTATACAATCTCACTAAAAGCTTTGTTGTTGGTTCTGAATGGCAGAGTCCTGTTACTTTATTTGGAACTCAGGCTGATGGGGCAGAGGCTGCCTGATTCATCTCACTTACTGGTTTTAAATATAGCCACAGCTTTTGGAGTCCCTCCAGGCCTACAGGAATTATTGAAAATCAATTCTGTATCTTCAGATGACTCTCTTAATTTGTACTCTAAACACTTTGTTTTAATAAGAGCTTTCTAAGTCACAATAGGAGAGGGAAAGGATTGTATCAGTCTTGTGGTAGGATTAGTCTTTTCCATTTCTTTTCCAAATGTAAGATAGAAACACTTGTGGCTGTTAGCTCCTCCTAATAAGATTGTAGACATGTTCTAATGTACTCTTATTAGCATGCTCCTTACTGTTGTTTGACAGACTTATCAGAGGTTGGTCCTGGGGTGTCTTGGATCTCATATTTCTAACTCTTGTATGCTATTCTGATTCTCTTTTCTCCCCTCTTTTTATAAAAATCTGTGTTTAAGTGGAAGCCAGGCAAACTGTAAAAACTAAGTGCTTCCATTTTGCAACTTGAAAATCTCAAGTACTTTTTGTATAAGCAAGATTTTTTAATAAAACAGGTTGTGTTCAAATTGTGACCTTCAGATATGAAACTGCTGGAGAGTCTGGCAAGCTCTGGCTGCACTGGGAGTATCTCCCTGGTAAAGCTTTTCAGGGTCGTCCTGAATTGTGAGGTCTGGACACACTGCCTGTTGTAGGAGACACAAACTTTTGAACAACTTAATAGGCAAGCAGCGAATTTGGTTTTCTCAGGTTTGCTTGCTATAGGTAGCATAACATCAAAACCTATTTGTCACACAGACTGATGTCACAGTCTGTTCCTATCTCCCAAAGCTTACAGGACAATTCTGTAAACTTTAGTTCATGGGCTCCTTGGGTTTGAGAGAAACCACCCCAAACCCACACACACCCAAAGAGGACCCAGTCCCCTTCACACAGACTAGTGCAGCACGTGAGTTCCCCAAATTACCGTCTGGGTAATTCATGAGTTCACCATGTGTTCCCAAGTCACTTGTGTGCCTATGAGCAAAGCAGTTCCTCAGCTGAGGGGAAAGGTGCTGGCTTTGCTCCAGCAGCTTTTTGGGTAAGCTGGCACATTTATAGGTTCCACCTGGAAGTGTGATGATGGATCCCACCTCTGTGAGTGGGCAGATCCCAGCTCCTCTGCAGAGCAGCAGGGGACAGCAGTTGCAGCGGTAACCACCACAGCGAGGCCCTTCCTGTCCCCTGCATCCCCTGCTTGTGCTGCTCCAACACCAGGGCACATTTGAGAATCAAATTATAAAAATATTATTATAAAGAACAGTTTTCAAATTGATAGAAATAAATGAGATGCTATTGCACTTGAATGTTAGCATACTAGGTTTTAAGGAAGGTAAGAGGATTGATTTTATTTAATTTCTGGAATAAAAACTTATCAGAGCAAAACACTGCTCCATATTTAAAATTTTAATATTTGCAGCCTCACAACTGCATTAGTTTTTAATAAAATTGCATTAATCTGGCAGTATGCTGTAAAGCAAATAGTGATAGTGGCACAATGGAACTAGAGTAAAAAAACTGGAGTCATTGTGATGGACAGTATTTATATTAAATTATCTTTTTTCCCTTCCATATGTTGGTTTAAATAGTCAAGAGCTCTTGCAAGTAGTGCTGCGCAACAGTGAATTAACTGTTACCAACCAACCGAAAATCCAACACATCTCCCCCATCCCAGAGAAAAGCTAAACCAAAATCCAAGCCCGAAGCAAACAATGAAATACAGATTTGACCTTGTCTTGCTCTGAGGACTGACTGCCTTTTAAATGGTTTGTATGTGTTTTTCATGTGGCACTAAAAACAAACAAGTAAAACTGTTTGGTGGGTGTGATTATAATCCTCAGAATGTTACCTTTTCTTACTAAAAAACCCACAGTACTTTGTTTGCTGTTTCCTGACAGTTAAGTGGGCATTATGTACCTCAAAATTTGAATGTTTTCTTTTTATCTCCAAGTGTGGGCTTTTTTAATGAAGCATCAGAAATTCTGGGACCGTGATTTAATAGTTCGAATTTGAGTCATTCCTTGAGAGTCAGTGAAAAGCTTGGTCCTGCACTGATGCAAAATAGAATTTCCAGTTCCTGAAGTGAAATCATAGGACTTGTGTCAGAGCAGTCCACAGATTGTAGAACCCCCAGCTGGATTACACCTGAGTCTTTCAAAGAGGAATATTTGCTTTACTATTCCTGTTCAGTGGCAAAGCGGCCCTGGAGGTTTATGTAGGGAAGATAAAACAGTCTCTCATTGTGGTTTTTTTTGCTTACAGACACTAGAAATTCTTCTCTCACTGTGGAGGAACTGATGGAATTAACCTCACCCACAAAACCATCTGAGTTGGTATGAGAATACATTTCAGGTAACATAAATAAAATAGCACACTGGTTTTCCTAGTTGACGTTTTCTTTTGTCAGGCAGTAGAGGAGTATTAGACTCTCCTTCAATGCTTATGTGTAACATTACTAGAACTGAAGCTTCTGGTAGTACAACTTAAGCCAAGACTGGTGTTAAAAAAAACCACAGTGAAAAGCGGGGAATTTAAATACATAGTAGATGGTTTGTATTCTCAGAATACAGATGACGTGTGGAGAAGGACCATATGAATGGACCAAATGTTTATGAGCAGGATACAGTGGAATGATTTTAAAATACCCAACTTTTAATTGAACACCATAAAGCAAGAAAAACTGGAGATCAAACATTTTTCTTTCATAGTGTATTTGTTTTGTGCCTATTATAATTAATTAGAAACAGACAATTAATTGATTTAGTTTAAAGGGGGGGTGTGGGTGTGTAATAGGACTTCAAAAAAACAGACTTTTTTTGTCTTTTTTCTCTTGTCTCCAAACATAGTTGTTGCACATCTGTGACTGTAATCTGATATTTAATTAAATTTATGTGATATAATTAGTGCATTTAATAATTTAATTACATGTGATGTAATTAACTTTATAGTTTTGAATGTTCTGATTCTTTCTGCAGTTTAAAAGTAAGTAAATTAAATGCCCTAATCACTAAATAACTTAGAGGTTTTATTTTAACTCCAATTTGAATTCCTTTATATTGGGATTATAGCCTGTCATTTCTTGCGGAGTATCAGTAAAGGAATATTTTTTAGGATTAATGATTTTTTCCTTAGGATAGACATCTTCTCAAAAGGACTTTTTTCTGTTCTGTGAAATACTGAAGGAAGGGCAAAAGGCATGTATTAGAATAAATTCCTGAGAAATGGATCTTTTGTGGGGTTGCCAGTGGGGTTGTTGCCAGTCACACAGTTGTCATTAACCCTTCCTTAAGGACCTGGCAGATAAGTAGGAATTTATTAAATGTGCATTTTTTTTACTTTGTGTGGAGAACAAAAGAACGCACCAATCCTGCCAGGTGCCCTTTAGGCAAACGCTGAGCTGCCAGGAGCCAGGCTGGGCTGAGAGCTCCTCTGCTGGTGCCACCTTCCCTTCCCTCTGGGTGAGGGCACTCGCTGCCCGAGCAGCAATCGATTTACCTGCTCATGCTCTGGCCCACTGCAGTGAGCTCGAGAAGCTCAGGAAACACCACGGAACAGCAGAGGGAACAGCAAGAACAAAGCTGAGGTGGGGAGGGGTGGCCTTATTTTTAGTGGTTGCAAGTTGCTTAACTCTGCCTTTTGGAAGGAAGCGTTCTATTCCTCCCTTGTGCTGCCTCCTTGGGTGCTGTATCCACCTTGAATATAGAGCCAACATGTGCTGGTCCTGCAGCCCCTGGCTCTCACAGCCCATGTGCAGTGGCCAAGCTCCAGTCGGGCTTTGACAGCTGACCTAGACAAGCGTGTAGGACCCTCGAGTTCATGCCACTCTTGATAATCAGAATGTTAGACTAGATGTTTTAAAACAGGGTGCTTTCTTACCTGTGGCCTTGATACAATAACCAGTAGTGTTTCAACTTAATCTGGTAATGTATTTGGCATTAATCTTGGCTCACTGATAATTCATCAAAAAAACCCCATAACTGAGAAAACTACTGAGGAAAAAAAGATAAAGTGTGGTTTGTTGGTTTGTTTTTATTTTCCTTAGCTCTTAGAGTCTTTGCTCCCCAGTAACTCTTTGCTTGCACCCCAACTCTTCCTGTAACAGTAATGGCTACACCACACACAACATTATGGTTGCCTTGTTACCCCTGAGCTGAAACATTGCCTTTGTCTAAACTCTAAGCTAACCTTAGGTAATTATGCAAGCAGTACTTGGAAACTTGTGAAATTGTGAGTTCAAAGAAAAAGTAATTTTCTGGGTGTGCTATACTGTCTTGTATTGCTTAATCAGCTGTGATCACCAACTGATGCTTTTTTAGCAAGACAGAGGAAAATCTATTCTAATGGGTTTTGCTGCACTGATTGTGCTGACTCAGTGATTCAATCTGCAAAGTTAATTGAAGAGATTCATTAAATTGGGTGGAATTTGAAGGATTTTAGTGTTCTAAGCTTCAACCCCTCAGGCCTCACACAGAATGAAACACATAATCAGCTTTCAGTAAGCACTAGTTTTCATTAATCATAAACTGTAGGCAAAGTTGGAGTTTGCAAATTTAGGTCTTTTATTGTTGTTTCATGTTAATGACTATTATCTCTTATTCCTATTGTGTGTGACTCTCTCAGCAACTGTGTTAGCACAGATGGCTAAAACCCCTAGCAGAAAAGTAATCAGCATTTGTGAACATGCTGCATTCAAAATAAATGACAGAGGAGAAAAAATGCATTGCTTCAGAAATTAGGAAGAAGATCAAACTATAATAATGCTTGTAAACACATCCAGGAAAGCAGGCTGCAGCTTTGTTTCAACAAAATTCTAACTCCAATATATGTAACCTTCTGTTGAATTTATTGATGGTACAGGAAGCAAGTTAAATTAAAATTGGAGAACGACTGGTTTTATATAAGTAATTTGGAATGTTCTTTTTTCTAAGCCTAACAAAATGTGATATAATTGACATAAATTAGAACAGTGGAGTGAAAGAAAGAGCACACAATCCTACAGATCCTAATTATCTCATTTTAACTGAAATATGACTAAAAGTTGCAGTTGTTCACAAGCGCTTCCATTTGATCAATATGTGTCATGTATTAACTGGAGTTACCAGGAGCCTTACATTTAAACCTACTGTGTATTTTTGACTTCTTAAACTGAAAACAACAGACTAAGACTTGTTCATAAACCCGTAGTGGGGGTGATGGGAATACAGTGCATGAGCTCACATGGCACATCAACTGCCACCCTTCTCACAAAGAACTGAGTGACTTGTGCCTTGTTATTCATATCCTGAGACCTATATTGCAAAGATAATTCCTCAATGAGCAAATTAAGTCTTTACAACTTCTTACCTTTAATTTTGTTAGTCATGGCCTAAGTTAAATGCTCTGATGATCGCTGAATGCATGCTGTAAACTGGGTGTTCAATCTAAATGTCATCAAGGCCTAAAGTAAAAGTGTATTTTTCTTACAATTCAGCAGCTCTTTTCCTGTGTACTTTCCTTTCCCCTCCACCCTCCTTTCTTCAACATGTGCTTGTTGCCTGAGTGTTGGTCGGTGCTGGGTATGGAAATTCTTGTTGTTGGCCTGGAGAAAGCAGGCAGCAAGTTGGCAAGGAAAAGTGCGAAGAGTGGCAGGAAATCCAGACATTTCCCCAGAGCTGGAAATGAAACCCAAGAGCTCAGATTGGTGTTCCTTTATTAGATTAGTAGTGAAAGCTGTCAGAAGCATCACGTTAGCTCTTTCCCAGCATTTCTTAGCACTGGTCTGTCAGGATAACAGGTGGAAGGTAGTGCACAGGTTATGGTTTTGTATGGTTATGGTTGAGTTACGGTTGTCCGGTGTGTATAGGCCACTATAGTTGGTTTTTTGTTCTAATTGATGCTAAGCTATAGTTCTGCTCTTTTACTTCTAAATAACAGCATGGAATTTTGTTTTTAATCCAAAAATGGCCTTTACTTGGCACGTCATCACCAGGAAGTTAATTTCCAAAGTACCCAATGTGCCTTAAACTTTTCTTCTGGCTACAGACAGAAAGGCTCCAGGATGGGGACTATTGCAACAGTGTCCTATATAAAAAGAGCAGCTTTTTTTTTTTTTTTCTTTCTTGTAATTTTTTTTAATCCTTTCAAGGCAAGCTTTTGCTGCTTCATGCCCACAGTGTCCTTCCTCAGGGGGTTGCTTTGCTTGAGCAGCTTCTACATTTTGCAGAGAGGTTCTGCAAACAGGAAATGTTTGCAAGTCTAAAGCAATTATTTGTTGGCTACACTTGCAGTGGAGAGCTGGAACTAACCTGCAGCTGTACTACCCATCCCAGTGAGATTGCTGGGGAGCTTTTGCCAGGCAACCTGTTGTCAGTCAGGTGGAGAAATTGGTCTCAGTGTTTCTCAAATCTGGCTGAATCTTGTGGTTGGGACCCCAATTTGATCGGGTGATTTTCCCCCATATGGTTTACACCTTCTCACGCTGCTGTCTTTTCCTTATGAATTCAGGAGGTGCTATCTCTGTCTCAGCAGCCTCACCTCTGCATGTAATTTTTCCTTGTTGATGTGTTCATTGTACCTGGTGTTTGCCAGGTGTGCCTCACACATTAGCAGTGCCTCAGGCACCTGGGAGAAGGCACTGCAGAGCTGTATCAAAGCTGACCCTTGGCTCACGGGCACCTTTGCCCCTGGGAGGAACTTAGAACAGAGTGGGCTGAGCTGTTCTGCTTGTTTTCAAACAGGAAATAACTGAACTGTTCTTACCTCTCCTACTGATGTAGGATATTTCCGTACACAAGTATTTCTCTAAGTTTCCTCTCTAAGTCCTACAGCACTGAGCAAATCCTGCTGCCCAAGACACTTGAGCTGTGATAGGAAACCTGACTGGTTCAGCAAAGTTTGTCAAGGCTTTCTCCGAAGTTTGTGTGTTGCCTGATGTCGATGTCTCTGTATGGACACAAAAACACGTAGCCGACCAGGCTGAGGAGCCAAAAAGGAGAGCTAAAAGAGAGAGCTAAATGAGAGTCTAAAAAGAGCGAGCAAAAAGAGAGGTTACAGAGAGAGGGCAGAACCCTCTGACCTTTATTTATATGTTTCTAGAAATCACCGTGGATTGGAGGTAGAAATTACCACCTCTCAATCACACTGGTCAAAGACAAATCTATCAGATTTCTCCGCCTAGGAGAATGGAATGAAAACAACAAGGACAGTTAGCAAAAACATGGCCATGTTTACAACAGCATGTGTGAAAAAGTATTGCAGCAACAAAAAACATTGAAAAACTACAAAACTCAAAACAACAGCCTATCATGCAAGAGTTTTTAGGAATGGGAATGGCTTATGAACTAGAGCTGATTGGGATCAGTCATGCACCTTCATATCAGGCTGTCTGAGAGTAATCAATGAAACACAGCATTAAATAAAAGAATTCTATGCAAATAGAGTAAGCATTACTGGCTCTCTCAAAGTTGCCCTGAGGAAACATTTTAGACAGGACTCCCAGATGACTTGATATATGACAAAATTAACTGTGCTGCCATGTATTAATGAAGGCTTATTTTAGAGAATTAATCTTAATTCTGTATTTTTTAATAAAGTTCTATATCTATTCTCAGTGATTTGTCCTCTGCCAATATTTCTGTGACTTTTCCCCACCTTCAACCCCCTGGAAATTTCTCCTTGAAAATATTAGGTTAAAAAAAAGTAGGCATTAAGGTACATGAGCTGTGATTTGCACAAAACTACATTAACCCACACTAAAGTAGGGTACAACATGCCCTTACCTGATGGATCCATAATTTCAGTTTCTTTAAATTTATCTGGATATTCCATTTAAGAGATATCATGAATTGGTATGTCATATGTAATGATTCTGTAATGGTTCACTGTATAGTATAGGATTTTTGTCTTCTGATAATCTTCATTGTCTGTTACCTTCTCTCTGAAATCAGTTGTCAAGCAAATCTGTTTAATTGGTTCAGGTAGCACATACGTAGACATAGAAAGTTGAATATGTATTCTACATATGTGTTCTGAAAACTACTTAGAGACATTTTTGTGTTCCAGTATGAAGCTGGACTACAAATGACTTGATAGGGAAATAGCTTACTGATTTTTTTTTAACTAATTTTTAAAAAATTTCCTAGTATGTCTGTCTAGACTTTAAAATTTGCTCTTTTTTAGTATTGGATATTCTTTTTATTTAAATCTTTTCAGTGCCCTTAAATGCTCCTTAGATTTCAAACCTTTAGAACAGGGTACCTGGTCTTGTTCGGTGCTGAAATAGAAATCTTGTGTTAGCAGACAATGGATGTTGTTACTACAAGAGTAAAGCAATGTTTTTTCAATGAAAATAAATACATAGAGAGACTTAGAGTGACCATATGTATAATAAATAAAAATATATACAACAAAAATCACATAGAGGAGTAAAGGATGCAACCTTGATTTGTTCTTGGGCATCCTGGGTTGGTCACAGCCACTGTAGCAGTGAAATTCTCTAGATGCTTTTAATGAGGGCTATCAATTCTGTGTTCTCTAATGACATTAATTGTCCAGTATAGAACACAAATAACTTGCCCTCTGAGAGAAGTTTCATGGCTTGTTACAATCTGTGTGAAATATTTTCTGTCACTCATGCGACTGTCTTTATTTCTGGCCTCTTTTCCCTCTGATAATGGTGTCCAGCAGCAGGCAGACATGGCAGGTCATCACAGGGTGGTTTGGGTCTGAAGGGACCTTCAAAGGTCATTTAGTGCAACCCCCCTGCTGAGGGCAAGAATGATCGTTAGCACCCTCTGCTTCTTTTACTCTTGTGAAAAAGATAATGTTGGAATTTTTCTTTCATTCATTAGAAAACAGTGTTTGAGGGCGTCTTGCTGGTTGTTTAGGGTTTTTGTGTTTGTTTGTTTTTTAACATCAAAACCACGACAATGGAAGATCAAGCTTTAAGAACATCTGCAAGAGGACTTTTATGCTGCCTGCCACTCTTTTCTCCAGTAACTGAGTAATTGTGATAGTTACATGGGCTATGAGTGAGCTGTTCAATTTCCACTTTGGAACAAGATATTTCCCCTTCCACATGGCCCATCTCTGTAGGCACTTAGTTTTCCTTTTCAGAGTTGATCTACTTTAGACTAGAAGGAAAAGCATTTTTTTAATCCATTCTAATGAAGCTTTGCTAATCCCATGGGTTTCCAGAAGAAATGTAAATATCCACGCTGTTGGGCAGAATTCTAGTAATATGATGCACTGATGAGGGAAATGGAGCCCTAGGAGTAGGTCCTTACCAAGTGGGAGCTCGAGATCCAGTCTGTATTCCCATGGGTGATTAACAGACATCCATGAAAACCCTAAACAGATAAAACTGAGAATACTTCTCTCCAGGGTGTTGTAAGGTATGGAGAGCAGAGCATTACTCTCGTAGACAGAAACCCTAGGAGGATGCAGAAGCTCTGGGAATTTCATCTCAACATATAGTACTTAACCACAGGGTTATGGATTTTAAAAAGGCTCACTTTGGCTTCATCTGTCTCACTTGATGCATTTTGCATGTTGGGTTTTTTGTGGTTCAAGTTGCAAAGAGCTGAAAGCCAACAAAAATGTTTAATAGCAATTATCTTAGCAATATCTTTCAAGATGGAGATGTTATGAACAAGGCACAGTTAGAAATTAGGGTTTTGGTGAGCTGTATATTTGCAAGGATACACATGTGAGTGAACTCTCTTGTAAATCTCACAGTGAACACTGGTAAAATGAACTCTGAAATGCAAGTGGTAAAGGTCTTTCCTGCGTCTGTTAATTCATTCAGCTGTGTAGCACTAGGAATTTAATTTCAAGTAATGAAGCTGCAAATACCTTTGGCTTTATAGTTAAAACCAGAAGGCTTTTGTGGGTGTGTTGCATCTTGTTTTGACTCGTTTTGGTTTTTATTTCATCCAGGATCCAGAAATCTTATTTCCACAGAAAATGTGGGAGGGTTGGTTTGTTAATTTGTTTGTTTGTTTGTGGGTTTGTTTTGTTTTTTGTTTAAACCCCATGTGGATATGCACAAGGCAAGTGGGGTTAGTCTTTGTCCCAGAACTTAGGGTCGATTGCAGATCTGACAAAAATGAATAAATAAATTATGAGAAGCAGTGGTGAAGGAAACGCCTTGTCTACTTATTCTAGAGAGAATGAGATAAATTATCTTGATTCTAGCCTAATGATTGGGGCTAATGGGGAAACTTCAGACTGTTACAGGTGGTAAAGTATTTACATTTTCCAACTGTTTAATATTTGCATTCTCTACATCAAATAATCTGCTTTTTTTTTTTCAGTTTTGATAATCAAAAAATACAAGACTTCCTGTGTGTTTTTTCACCTGAGTGGGAGGCTGAAGCTTAAGAGTCTACTTGACTGACATACTGCTGACAGAAATAATTTGAGGGTGATTTAGTAGAGCAAAGTAGCCGAAACCGACAACATATGAAGAATAAAGTATTTTGAATTGGCAAGCTGCTTAGGAAATTTTTAGTTCAGAGAAGGCTAAACAGTCTACTAAAATACAGCTGCCTAATTAAGACTCTCAAACAGCAAATCTTTGAAATCAGCATCAGTGTGAAGCCGACCCTTCAAGGCATTTTGCAGAGCTTTGTAGGTAAAATACTATGTATCCGCAGTCTAGCTGGGTAATCTTAATAAGATCTTGTTTTAAACATTTGGATTTAATAGTGTCATACAGTGGATGTGAAAGGCTGCCTTTAGAACTTACATGACCTCTTCTAAACGATATGACACAGGATATTGCTCAGCCTTTCCTGAAATGGTGTTAAATTTATATTGGTTCCTGTGATGGGCTTAACCACATGAAGATGGGATGACAAATCAACTGTGTAATTCCAAGTGTGTATTAACCTTTGCTCTCTGAAAAGCTTCCTGAGAAGCTGTTAGCAAATTCAGAAGATATGCCTAAACACTATTTAATCACAAATGTATTAGAGCAGGAAAATACTCCTGTATATATTGAGATATTCAGCCAATATCTTTTAGCCTAGTTTCATAGAATCCAGTCCTTTTTTCACCGCTGTTGTCTTCTATATGATTGGCAACTGTAAGGTTCTGGGTGGTTTTGTTTTCTTTTTTTTTATTTTTGTTTCTTTTTCGTTTAGTTTTTCCTCTGGTAGTGAAGTGCCTTGTGCTTGATGTGGTTCCTGTAGTTACTGGGCAGATGGCACTTTGCTCACTAAATGTGGAGGGATGGTACTCTTAGACGCAACATAGAGAGTGGATTTGCTTCTTCAAACAGCTTACCACAAGAGACTGTTTTTATGGAGGCTGAGAGTGTTTTCTCTCCCTCTCTGCTCATTTTCTGAGCTCAGGATGGCAGCCCATGGGTGGAATTTTATGAAGCCCCCTCACTGTAAGGGCTGGTGCAGTCTATGCAGGTCACTAAGGGACCTGAGCTGGATGACACCTCTTGGGACAGACTGTTGCATATGGAAGCGGCAGATCCCAGGACGAAAATTTGCACTGCTTGTTGCAGGTCCTGGTTAGAAGGGTCTGTTGTGTATTCCAGTCTTCATGGCTCCCAATGTGGCAGCCTCTGCTTCATGCAGCGTGTGTATCCTTCCCTTCCACATGAGTGCAAAAACCCCACCTCCACATCCTGTGGAGTGACAAATAGGCTTTGTTCCCTGGTATGGCCCAAGATGGTGTTTTCCTTTCTTTGTAGTCAGGAGCCTGGATAATGACTGATTTCCTTCTAATAGTGGTGAAAACTCTGCACAGGAAACCAAGTGTAGGAGAGGAGAAATGCAACAGCAGCTGCTGAGTGTGCAGGCAGATGGCCACATTTACTGAGGAAAAATCAGGATGCGTTAATGGGAAGGAAGCTGACTGGTAGCAGAGAGTGCTTGTCCTCTCCACCAGTCCCTAAGAGGAAACAAAAAGCATAGATCCGAAGAAAAACCCTCTAGGGAGGATTTCACCAGCACTTGTGTGAAGTGCTCCATCTGGAGTCAAGACTTCGGCTCTCAAGCCTGGTGAGCTGAAGGCAGGTGCACTGCACTGGAGACATCCAGCAGATAAGGGACAATTTTTGCAGTTTGTGACATAACAGACAACTCAACTGGCAATTAACTACCTTCAGACATTAATAATGAAAAAGCCTCTTTGTACTGCAGAAAAGGTGTATGAGGTGTTCAACAAAAGGGACAAGACAAAAGGAATTATCTGATCCACTTGGAAAAGTTTATTTAATTTTTTTGGTATGTTGTTTTGTTGGGTTTTGTTGTTTTTGTTTTTTAATTGACCATTTTAACTCATGAGTGGTTAGAAATTCTTGTGTTCTACGTACACTTGTCTGATGTGAAACATGCTATTAGAATTTTTATGATCTTGACTTGAGATAGAGTGGTGGAAGTCAGAAACATTTTCAGAGCTGTTGAGAGTGCTTGTCCTTTCTTATTAAATTACATGAGAATTCCACAAAAGCTTGAATGGGCAGATAAAGAAGAGGAAAACATTCTTTACCTGAAAGGCAAAGCAACTGTTTTCAGAAAAAGCAAGAATAGTCTAAGCTCATTTTCTCTTTTTCCTCTACTTGACAGTGATAAACACACAGGGGCAAGAGGAATTTAGCTCCGCTGTATATCCCTGTGTAACATCTTAGCAACTAATGCTGCACTTAACCACATGACAAAATTTGAAAAACACAGTGATGTAAAGAAAAATTTCCAGTCTTCTGGAACCAATGCATAGAAAACGTAATGCAAAACAACAGAGAAGACTACAACCAAAACAAGCAATCAAAATGAACTGATGTGCTTCAGCGGATGAATGAACAGTGCTTATGAGGTGGGTTGGGTTGGTTTTGTTTGTTTTGGTGCTGAACATATGCAGATGTGGCGTTCTTCTTGGGCTGTTGAAATCCTACCTCTGCATAAAACCCTTTTGTAATGGGTTAATGATAGGGAAGAATTTTCACCAGAATTGGGCTAGATGTTTCACAGTACTTGTTTTGCAGATTTCCATTGTTGTGTGGCACGTAATTAGTCACACTGAATCTACACAGCAATAAATAATTCTCTGTGCCAAGATATCTTGTTTCCATACCAGCCAGCTGTTGGAAAATTGAAAGCCATAAAAGACCCTCTTAGCTTTAGTGAGAGCTTCCAAATACAGGCTCTGTACAATTAAGGGAGGGAACTGGATCAGCCATATGCACTATAGCAAATTCCACCATAGCTAATAGTTCACAAATACCTTTTGTTTCAAGATGTCATTTAAAGCAAGAGTTTTTATGTCTTAAACTAGGTAAGGATTTTTAAAAGTAGGAAGACAATAAGACCTCATAACATTAGGTTAGCTGTCCTCAGAAATAATCTTTCTATTTGAAATAAATGTGTTTTTTGAACAGGTAAGCAGTTGATAGGGAGTTATTCACCCATCTATGTCCTAAATACAATAGCTGGAATGGAATTCAAGGAGATCAAGACAGCTCTCAAGAAAGATAACTTTCAGCAACCTAAACTAACTTTCACTCTGGATTTCCTCAGAGTAGGATTTTGAGTATATGTCATAACTTGAAACTGGTGGCAGCATCAAAATTACTGCTGTGAAAATGAAGGAAAATGAAGACCTTAAGGCATGGCTTCACAAACTCCTGTCAGGTGATTAATTACCATTAAGTATGGAAAGTAAATATTCAGATAACAATGGTTTCATCATTTCATCATAAGTAACAGATATTTATTTTTAACCAAATGTGTTTAGTCACCAGAGGTCAATTGTTTGTTTTTTCCCCCTAAAGCAGTACAGATATTAACAGACCTAAAATATTTAGAGTTAGATTTTAAAGCCAGCTGAGACTCAAAATATAAATTGTACATAGCAGAGAATGCATAATTTTTTTCATAAGGATAGGAAAAATTATCTTCCCTACTAGTGGAGCTACACAGATACCTTTGAATACATGACTGCACCAAAAGAAATTGTATGGCTTTTCTGTAGAATGAGAAAAGCTCTTAAATACCTTTTTTTTTTTTTTCCTACTGGATTATTGATTCCCATTTTATAGAGAGCTTACAAACAATGTCCAGTACACCTTGGTTCTTTTAGTGTTCTTGTTTGCAATTTATGGAGCCAACTGAACCATAACTTGTAAAAATTGTCAAAACCCATGTGCAACTCTATCCTTTGAAAGAGAAAATTAGTAATAGATCTTACTTAATGGCAAAAGAAATAATAATTTGTGATTAAGCAAGCATCCTGCTTCCACTTGCTCCAAGAGGGATACAGATGCTGGAGCAGTGGCCTGATTTTCCTTCTAATCGTTAAACCAGGGCAAATTTTAAATCTGCATCATAATTCCTTGAATTAGTTGCCATGGTGATTTCTATCACTGTTTTAGGAGACAAGATTTCTATGGAAACAATTTTTATGTAGTCTTTTGTTCTGCGTGCGGTTTGTTGTCCCCTCCCCTTTTCAGTCCTTTGGCTAGATTTGTCCAAGGTTATCTCAAGTTATCTTGGAGGGAATTGGTTTGTGGCAGCTTGTTGACCTGTATCTTACACTTGGTTGTTGTTTTGAAGGCACAGCTTGTTTCAGGAGACTGGGTGAGGAAAGGCTGTGGAGTATGCTGGAGAGTTCATACTTCTTTTAGAAAAAGTCTTTCATTGAAAGGTGGCAATCTGCCCATATGGTTCTGTGGAAGGGCACATGTGAACTGGAAAGGAGCAAAATACTCTGCTGAAGCTCGCTGCTTGAGTTGCTGTGCTTATGTGGAGAGTAATTTAGTGCTTAAATGAGAACATTTTTAGTTGTCTTTAGAATGTAACATTAATGCAGATAACAGTGCAGCTCATGGTGCCATTTTGAGGCTTTTTTTCCCCTCAGAAGTGGATTTGGTCTCTTTTCAGGAATGATGTGCAGTTTAAAGAAGAAATGCTATGGTGGTTGTGAGAAGGATGGCATTGGGTGGACAAACACAGCAGAGAGTAGCATGGTCACTGATCTGTTCTAGTTCATGCCAGTGAAATTTTCTCTGAGTGACCAACAGTGTTAGAAGAGATCAGGAGGCTCAGTAGGAACAATCATGTCAGTTTTTATATTCCTTTCTCAATTGACACCAATAAATCTGCTGATGAGTTAGCATATAATTGGGCTGTGACAGGGTGCATGAAGACAGTCTTAGCAAAAAAACCAATTTTTAAGATTTATATTAGTGCTGGCACAATAATACAATATTTTCTATCAGTTCTAATGAGTCTGACAGCTGATACTCTCTCCTGATTATGCAGTTCATTAACTTTGTGATATTCAAGAATAACTTGTTTTTAAAGAATTGTTGCCAATCAAAGCAAGTCTGCAACACCTTTTCCTTCTTTTAGTTGCACGATGTATTTTTTCAAAGTCTTGTAGCTTTGGGACTGAGAAAACAATTTAGATTTGGTCAGACACAACGTACAGCTGTACAGTTGTTCCTTTAAATTGCCAAATGAGGAAATACTCATTTGTTCTCTAAGAATGTGTGGAACTGAGAGCTGGCACAGCGGTTGAGTTCTGTGTTATTTGACTTCTCAAAAATGATGTTTGAGTCAGTAATAATACCAGATTTCCTATTGAATTTAGTATATGCAATTCTGTAAGGGTGTGTGTATCTCAAGGGTTTGGATGGCCTGACCTGGCAAAGCCTTCTTACATGTATTTTTAATAAAACTGGTTTGTTTATTATATAGGTTGTTTTGTGAAAACAAAACTGTAAGTACAATCTCTTTCTGTCTCTTAATTTTAATCTTTTTTCAAAGTTAAAGAGACTGTCATATCTCATGAGGTCTTTATAGCAATGGTGATGCTGTTCTACATAGAAAACTATTTCTGGGAAAATAGAGGCAAGTCAAGTTGCTGTAAGGAGAAAAAGGCAGCCCTTAACTTGTAAACTACAAATTTGAACTGATTTTTTTTTTTATTTGAAACCAGGCAAAATTCACAAAATGGCCTGGAGAATTAAAAATCCTACTATCCAGAAGTCTAGACTAAAGTTATATAGGAAGATTCATAAGCAGGTCTATGGCCTTTTTAAAATTTGTATAAATCTTTCAGGTCACCAAAGCAAACACTATAGGTGATATGGGTTCTTTTTTAAAGGATCTTGTGAACACACTCTCATTTATGTTAACATTTTCATCTGTATTTCATATAAAATTGTTGTGTCCATTGGTGCTTAATTTTTTTTCAAGTGGTTTTTAGGTTCTCCTTGCCAATGATCAGTTCCTCTGAGGGACCTGTAATGAGTTAGGTACAGGGTGATTGCTCTTCAGCTGTGTTGTGGTTTTAGTAGAAGGGAGGGGGCCATAAAGATGGCTCCTGTGAGAAGCTTCTGGAATTCTTCACCATTTCCAGCAGAGCCAATCTCTGATGGCTCTGAAGGTGATGGACATGCCACTGGTCATGTCTGGGCCAATTAGAAAGATTGGTTAAGCCTCTGTGATGACATATTTAAGGAAAAATCAAAACAAGTGTGCACGTAGCTGCTTTTAGTTA
>VYZT01064595.1:109431-139942 GCA_013400735.1 Pomatostomus ruficeps
GGTGTCTTTTAAAGGTTTCGTTTTATTTCTCATATCCTCCTTCTAACTCTGGTAGTAATAAATTTCACTTTGCAGCTTAAGTTGAGCCTGCTTTTGTCCTTGGAGCATTTTCTCCTGGTTCCTTATCTCAACTCATGGACCTTTGGGTGAATTCCCTGGGGTTTTTTTTTTCCTCCCTCTCCTTCCATCCTCTGCCCAGCTGTGGCAGGGGAGGGAAGGAGTGAGCGGCTGCCGTGGGTGCCTGGCACTTAGCCAGGGTCAAAACCATGACAAGCTGTTTAGTTTTAATTACAGATTTTTGCAGCAGAAGCCTAGGTAGGTTTGTTCCAAGTTTTGCCAAGTGAAAGGTACAGTATAGGTTAAATGGTGATAGTGTTGTCTGCAGAACCTCCTTCCTCAACCCTTCTCTTGCACTTAAAAGCCAAGGGGAGGGAGAATGGTCGGGAGCTGACAAATTACCCTGCAGGCTTGGTTATCGCTGGCCTCAGACAACGAGTGTGAGCCCCTGACGGGACTGCCAGCATTAGTGTGATGGTTTAGATACAAGGGACAAACCAGTTTCCTGTGGGAACACCTGTGTCTGTTGTCTGGCTCCAAACACTTCAAGCCTTTCAACTTCTGTCCCATTCAGATAAGATTGACAGAAAATGAAAACCCTGAAAATAAGAATTTGGTGGGCAAATAAAAAAGAGGCTGCCTGTCCTGTCTGACAGACAGTACGAGCCCTGGCTTTCTAACTGGGGCCAGTGGAGGGTAGGAGGAGGCATGATAGAGCTACTGTGGTCGCTGGGTGGGCTTGATGTGAAAGGGTTGCCCAAGCCTTTGTGCTACGAATGCACACACAGGAAATCCAAGTGCTCACCTCACTGCTGCTTTGGTAGGGGGCATTGGGCAGGCTGGAGTCTGAGGAGGAGGTTTAGGGCACCTGGACTGCCATGTGAAAACTTCCCTTCACTCAAGCAAGGTCCAACCTTTAGAGCAGTACAGTCAGCTTTTGTGCGTCTGCAAGGTGTTCCGATTGTTCAAGGAGTCTTAGGCTGCAGATCACCCTGGCAAACACAGATAGCACTGGGCAGTCAAACATCTTGAAGTCCTTTCTGTCCAGAAGGTTGCACTGCACTCTGGCAACTCTAAAAACACTGTTGGGCTGACTAAGAGACCGTGTTTACGTTGCCACTGGCCTTTAAGCATTCTGGTGGTTTTTTATTGCAAAATGTTCGGAGGAGAACTGTTGAATAGTTGAAATGGCCTGCTCACAAGGTGGATTAAGTGGCAGCATTTAAAGGAGCTGTAGAATGAAAACAATTTAGGCACCAAACTGCTGTTGGAATAAGTTTGCAACCTCATTCGTCATATTGTAGCTTTTATCTATATACAGCTACAAAACAGAAGCTATATATAGATAAAATCAGTAGCTCCTGAAGAGTTCATGGATTAGTTACAATTTTTTTTTTTTTTTTCCTTTAGAAGGGAAAGTTTCTGATCCCATTTACCTGATAGAAACTGGGATTTTTTCAGTGCTTGCTGGGACTGTTGTGAGCTTCCAGGGAAAAATATGACTGACGTCACATCATGGCTGCTTGC
This sequence comes from Pomatostomus ruficeps, assembly GCA_013400735.1. NCBI lineage: Eukaryota > Metazoa > Chordata > Aves > Passeriformes > Timaliidae > Pomatostomus > Pomatostomus ruficeps. Next base: position 111,016 of record VYZT01064595.1, read on the forward strand.
AGTGTCCTAGTACCATTCTGACTTTTTGTTCACCTCCACTGATACCACTTTGGGTTTTTTCCTAAATTCATGTTGATTGTCATGGTCTTGATGGTTGTTTTTGTTTGCTTTTTCTTTAGCTGGTTGAGCTGTTCACTTGCATGTCCTGTTTAATTCCTGTCTTCTGAGAAATTATTGCCACGGACACCAAGCATTGACCAGAGTTCTGCGTTCTGGTGGTCCCATTGAAGGACAGTTTTGTGTATTACTTCAGTGTTACAGGTCATGGGATAAGGAATTGCTGAGCTTTGTCTCTGCCTAGAGGTGCAAGTGGTCCTGCAGTCAGGCATTTGTTCACCTGTTGATTTCTTTCTGTACATCCTGGCATGAAGTGACTGTCTGGATGCTGAATGTCTTTGGAAATATAACAAAGTGCACATACTTCCTTGTGCAAGCAGCTTTTTGTTTCTTTATGTTAACAGAAAGCACATTTTCCAGTGCAAAACAGCATCTTTTCAGAATGCAGAACGAGGAGCCTGGCTCTGGAGTTAGTGTAGGACTGTAGCTGTCAACAGACTTACCGGGGTGCCACAGGCTTAGGTGTAGGTTGGGTTAGATGTAAACAGTGCGAGGGAAGAATACACTCTGAAATTTCACTGTCTTCCTTCTGCCTTACAGTTTGATCATAAATTTATATTTATGAATTAATAAAAAATTCATGTTCAAGATAAGTGCCAGGAATGGAACACTTATCCAAAACTGGGAGAAAGTAAAGAATAAGATACTTACTTCTTTATTTTAATAACTACCTGAAATGTCATTCATTTAAAGAACAATGCCATTCATTTATATGTGGCCTCACTAATATGGGGTTAAAAGTCTCTTCTCTTCTGACATATGTGCTTCCACCTCCCCTCCAAAAAAGCAAAACCCAACCCACCAACCAACCCCTCTGCTCTTCACTGTACTTTGATCCTGTAATCTAAAACTTAATTAAATAACTCCTTCTATCAGGCAATACTCAGCTCATCTCATAGGAGCTGAAAAGTTTCTCTTCGGTCAGACAGACTGTGCTTGGTATCAACTACTAGTTTGAGAACTAGGAAGATCAGATCAACATCTCAATGCAGTGTCTTCTCCAAAAATGTTGTTTTTTTTTTTTTTCTTTTAGAACACATTTTGAAGAGGGACTTTACTTAAGGGAAGGATATTCTGGCACGGAAAGAAATATACAGAAATAATTTCTCATTTTATAACATCTCTCTGGTCTCTGCATATCTAAAGTTACTGGGGGACGTTGAGAGTTAGGGACATTACATATCATTACTGTCAGAAGAGTATATTTTAGTGAATGTTACTGCATGTTATTCTTAAGCATTTTAAATGGGATTTTCAGCTAGAAACACAGATCTTTTAAGCTGGTTTTGAAAAGTCTCAAGTGAATAAAACCCTACACCCCAAGCTGCCATCTTCAAGAGAGTTGAAACTGATTTTAGAACAGTTCTCAAAGGAGTAGTGTTCAGGTTGTGGCCAGAACAGGAGATTAATACCAAGTATTAGCCTTTTTAAAATTTGGACTCTACAAGAGAGGCTTTTGATCCACTGCAGTAATAGGACAATATTGCCCAAGTGAAAGGCAAGCTGTAATTTTTTTACTGCACCTGAGTAGCCTGGCCTTTTACAGATACTGGACTTTTTAAATACTTCCTTTCTTAAAACAATTGTGATGATTTAAACTTTTCTGCAAGTCAGGTGTTAAATAAAAGGAGAGAGCTGATAAGGAATAGAGTAACTCTGTATCATGGTATGGTCTTTGATGAAAGATAATGAAAACATTCAATTTGCCAATTATTAATAGACTATTTACCTGGGATATAGGTTTTTTATACAGTAGTAATGTTGGTAATAAGATATTTTTCATTCACAAAAAGCTGTATTATGGCAGTTCCAAAATATTAATTTAGCTGAAACTCAGGGTAGAGAGAGAGATGTTTGCTTTTAATACTGCAAACCATGCATTTTCTGTGAGAAAGGAGCTTTGTACCTGAGTTGCAGTGAGGACTTTGTTAGGAGCTCTAATGCTGGTGTGTGCAATGCCTTCACAGGTTTTCAGTGCAAATGCTCATAAAACACATTCATTCCTGTGACAGCAGGCTGAATAAATTCTGGGAGGCATGCTAGGTAGGTTTGAAATTTTCATTGGGTTGGTGAAAGAAAAAGAATCCCTGAATGTTTTGGTATCCAGTGTGTGGACTTTCTCCTTGAATCCCCTCTTCTGCCCTTCCTGGGGGGCTTCTGCCTTGTTTTTGCTATCACTCTTCAGGCCTGGCCATCCTGTTGAGAAGAAATGAGGGTGGAGATGGCTGGGTGTGTTGGGCTGACAGCTCTATAAATCTGCTGCTTTCAGACCAGCTGAAGGAATTGATTGTTTAATGCTCAGAAGCTCTTCAGTGGACAGCCATCAGGGGCTGTGCAGGCAGGGTAGAAATAAAGCACAGAAGTTGTGGAAAACAATTACTAAATATGGCAAAGAGTTTATCAATTACTTTGATAGAAAGTATTTGTCAGCCTGCTGTCACCAACAGCGCAGGGGTTTGGCTACATTCCCAACCACTATTAGAGGATCAAATAACAGCAAGTGTCCAAAACAACCTTTTACCACCTTCCATGGAATATGAGGTTCTGACAGCATGTGTACCTGGCTGCTGTGGTTGTGCTTGTGTCACCTGAGAATTGATTTGTCACAGTATCATTTATATTCATTCAGGAGCAGCCTAGTCCAGAAAGAATGACTGCAGTTTAGCAGGCAGATTTTGCTATTAAAACAAGGCTTTGAAGATCTGTTAATATTTTCTCTGTGTGTATGAGGTAAAAGTGAATACTTGTACATTTGTGTGAACTGTTCTGAATAACCGGAGTGAATTCCTGCTTCAAAATGGAATGGCAGGGTGTTCCTACCCATCTGCAGCGTCCCAAGCAGAAAGACTCAGGTGCTGCACGGTCTCTTTCTCACTGCAGTTACATTGCAGGGAGAGTTTCCAATGAGCATAGAAGAGCAAATCATAAAGAGGTGAGAACACAAGTGAAGGAAACCCCCTGACTTGCCCAACAACCACAGCACTTGTATCACAGAACTCTCCACGGTGTGTCTCATCTTCCCATCCTAAGACTGTTCCAGAACTCAGCACTCCAGATTGGCAGCCTTATCATTCACTGCCTGAATGTATTGATACCGCTCTTGTTCTTGTCTTGGTACTGCCTTTTCCACTCCCTGATGTTCACCTTCCTGAAGTGTTTGTAGCAAGTGACCACCTCTTCTCTCTATTTCATTTGAGATGCCAAAAATCATTCTGTTTCTGCAATATTTTGATGTTTTTTCACTTCTTTTGTACTGTGGCTACAGGCAGGACATAAATACCACAGGCAGACTATTTGTAATGATTTTTTTCAATGATGACAGTGAAATCTGGTCTGCAATGAGGGGAGAAATAGAATTCAAATTTCATTAATGAAGGTGTATTTTTTTACTCTTCATCAGAATTGTAACCCGAGAAGAACATACAGAGTGAGATTGGTATAAGGCAATTGTTAGCTCCTGGTGTATGCTAGTAGCCAGCGCTTCCGATTTTGAGGACATGGGAGTAGAAAGAAGCTGAGTTCTTGGATACATGTGGTAGTTACTGAAATAGGTTTGAGAATGCACTGAGTCAAAATGTGGTTTATTTGTCTTTCGTACCCTGAGTCTCTCCTGTCTGGGACTCCTGTTGCGGTGAACAGTGGCTGTCAGCTGAGGTGTGCTCTGAGTTCGTTCTGCATAGAGCTACAGCCAAGGAAAGAGAGCCTGAGGCAAGTCTGGTCCCCACAGATGGATCAGGAAGATATTCTAGTTTTAAATACAACAGCTGATCTGTTGTAAAATTAAATCAAGAATGAATGCTGAAAGTCAAAACTTACCAAAAAAAAAAAAAAAGCAAATAAGAGACAGAGCTTGTTCTTAATCACAGCAGAAGTCAGGTTTATGAGGAAGGGGCAGTCTCTGTGTGTGGTGAGCAGTGCAACTCTCTGGGAACAGTTCTGCTGTGGCTGAGGCACGGTAAAGTGCAGTCCTTCCAGTCATCATCCTAAGGTTAAGAACTGCCAAAATGATCAAAGGTAAAGTTAGAGATGATTCATTGTTTATGCTTAATGAAAAAAATGTTGGTTCTTATTTCCAAAATAATCTTACAAGGATTATAGCACTGCATAATGGAACAACACCCTTCAGGATTTAAGCACCTTCCTTGTATGTGATGTTTCCTTTGACTGAATTCAGGCTCTCTTCTGTATAACTTCTGGCTAAAAGATATTATGTGGCTGTTGGGAGCATCCTATTATATTTCTCAGTATCGTCATAACCCACATGTGTATTCTGAAAAGCTTGGTAGTCATAATAGAGTATTATTTCTCTCTCAATTATTCAGTACTTGAAACTTTAGCCCTGATGAAGGAGAGCACAGTTAGTACATTGGAAAAGAAACTTAAGCTATGTCAATAAAAGTAATTAACCATTTCTTCTTAGTGGAAATTTTTGCCTGATTTATTAGTGAAGGTTTGGTTTGTAACCTGTATTTTAAGTACGGATAAAGTGTGGAAAATACTCATGATGGGGAAAAAATTCACTCGGCAATGGAAAAACTGTAAAAAATGCTCCCTGCAGCACCTTGTGTGATGGATGGATGGGCTGAGTCACCAGAGGAGATTTCTGCTGACTCTGTCATGCAGCATGTGGCTACATCACTTAGGCCTTACCTCTTAAAATATGTCAAGAATTAACAGCACAGAGACACAAATGCAGTTCTACAGAGGTCTAGGTAAGGACCTTAAGCAGAAGGCCCTTGCTATTTGCGTGTAGTCAGTGAGAAGGCAATTAGTTTGTCCAAATGAAAATACCATTGTGGGATTATTTCTTCCACAATCTGTCACCCCTGTCTAATTCCTCACAGGAGAAAAAGAAGTCAGATTTCATTGACTTGAACAAGAATTGGTTTAGAGCACTTTGAAAAACCAAACAACTAAGAATATTTTTCCCCTCTCCTTAATCTTCATTCTCATCCATTCCTCCTGAGAGGAGGAAATACATGAGGATGTCAGTATCCATATACAAAAATATCTATGTTAATTTGCCCTCTGGTCATTGGGGTATGGGGACTTTTAAATGCTGTAGGAGGGAATTTCAGTGTCCTTCAGAAGGGAATTTTGTCTGGTCACCTAAGTTTTGGTCTCCATCTCGTTTTGGAAGGAGACAGAGAGCAAAGAAGTGAAAGAGTAGAGGCTGTACCTTCTCAGTCCTGAGGTATCCACATGCTTCTTCTTCATTGCAATTCCACTTCATTATTTGTCACAGCGTTTCTTTTATTTAAGAAGGTAATCTGTAGAGAAATAAAGCATCAAAAGAGTTGGCAGGAAATGGAATTGTGGCATAAAATGTTGAACACGAGTCTAGTATGTATTTCAGTTTTTCAAAGATCTGGTGTTAAAATTTTCATCTATATGGGCATCTTTACCTATATAGATAAACCAGCAATAGGTTACTCACAGGTTTAATAAAATCAGATTTGATCTTTGTAGGGAGTTGTGCATGTAGTTTTGGACATGGCTGCATAGAGGTGGTTTTGGTTGTTTTCACTTAAGACAAAGTAGAAATTGGACAAGTTCATACAGATATTTATTGCCTCTCTCTATTAAAGAGGCTCAGGTATCACTGAAAAAGAAATGAACAGTAGTATCTTATTAAGTTGCTGCAAATGGCAGTAGGTCTTAGCGAGTACAAGTAATTTAAATGGTGTTAAGTTAAAGCAAATGGTACATGCACAAACTACGCTGCCTCTACTTTTTAATTAGCAACTTTAAGACTTATACCAGGATGTTTTGATGTGTGTTGTGTCTGGTCTAGGAGAGGATGAGAATCAGTATTCATTTGACAATAATTTCAACTAATTAACAGGCAATAAATCTCATTTTAAAATAAATGTGGAAGCATATAAATATTTGTAAAATTCTTGTCTCCACAATTTCAAAAAAGTGGAGAGGTACCATATCTCATATAGTGTTGCCTAATAAATATTTCCTGAAGTGTAACTGGACCAACTGGAATTTTTATGATGCCACTCTTCACAGGGATTATTTTTTGTGGAAAATAAACCTGTAAAAGACGAATAAATAGCCCCGTTATGTCATCAAAGCCTCCAGGTAGGTTTATTTTCTCGGATGGTGATACTGTATTTTTTTGGCAGAATTTATTGGAAACAGATCTTTGAGGAACTCTTGAGATGCACTTCAAAAATGGTTTGCAGGAACTAGTTGATATTTCTTCAGCACTCCATCATAAGTGGTCAAATTTCCTACCCCAGAGTACTTTGTAAGAAAATTTTACAAGCTAATTAATAATTAATATTTGTAAAAAATTTTGGAAGGCATATACTGACTGTGATAAAAATCCAGCATAAGCCACATACAGATTTAGTATTTTCTTGCACACTGGCATCAATTGTTCATCACTTTGCCTGTATCTGACTAGCTGTAGTAAAATGAGAAGTGTGCATCTAACCATATGGAATCCTTTCCTTGTGCTTTTCCTGGACACTTGCCTCCCTCCCATGAACACATGTCCCAAAAGGTTGGCAAAGGTCTTCAGTCTCTCAGTCTGCGTAAATACTTTAATTAGTTATGGACTTTGCAGGAAAGCCTACTGAGGCCAATTGTCTTTTCAGTGAGAGACAGCTCTGCCTGCTCATCTGTTTTATTGGCCTGTGATTCCAGCCTCACGCCAAAACTGTTATTGCTGGATAAATTAATGAGAACATGTTGTTGCCTCAGCTTCTCAAAACTCCATAATTGCAAATGTTAGGCACTTAATTGAAACAACACTTAACAAAATTAGTCACCGTCTCTTGATCTTTGTCATGCCAGTGCCATTCAGAACAATTTCTGAAAATATCAGGCTTAACTCTGAGCAGCTTTTGCCTTGCTGATAGAATTTACCTAGGGTTTTGGGGGTTTTTAAATACAAGGAAAATACCTTTTATTTTTTCCTCAGCTATGCAAGCTAACAGGTTAATAGAGGCATTGTTGAAGTCCTTGGTAAACCCTGGCAGTACCTCTGGTTTTTTGGGTATTTTTGCTTGGTGAATGAATGAAGTTTTGTACTTCATAGCACACTTACTGCTTTCTCACCAAGTCTTTAGAGTTGTGTCCAACCCAGGTGGCTTCTAGTTTTGGTGCCACCTTTGTGACACTAACCAGGACAGTTTAAATTTATGCTTATGCTTTGTAGGGTAAAAAACCCTTCAGTCCAAGTTTCTCTTCTCTGGCTTTGTGGAGGTTATTCGTGTACTTGCCAGGCAATCATTGAAGCCATAGGTCAAATATTTCCAAATTTAAGTAAGGATTTGAAAGTATTTTTATAGGACCAGGCACTTGATTTTCAGGGTTGACAACCTGAATGGAACTGCTTCATGTTTTTCACTCTGTATCCTTTAGAGAAATCAATACTGAAGTCACTTTGCTCTCAAGAAAAAAGCAGGTCAGAAAACAAACTGAGGCAGGAGTCTGACCCAATTCAGAATAGGACCACAGGGTATTTAACTATTTTGATCAGCTGTAGATTAGAAATATATCAGGAAAGAAAGAGAGACAGAAATCACTGCTTAGCATGAGTCATGTGGGGGTTTTTGGTTGTTTTGGTGGCTTATGCTTCAGTACAGCAAAAGAGGTAAGGAATGTACAGTGCTTTGATTTTATGTGCAGTATCCAGCTTCAATAACTCTTATTTGGACTGTAATTGCAGAGAAATCAGCAGAAATATACCAGTACATTTATTTTTCAGCTAAGGAATTTTTCCATCGGAAAACCAACTCAGAACCAGCTCCCAATTCAACTGGGGATGCTAAAGCAAGCATCTAGCATGCAGCTGTGGGGCCAGCATCCTGTGAGGTTTGCTCTCCCAGATGTGCCAAAGGTTATGAAGCATGGCCTGCAGGTCGTACCAACCTACACTAAATCAGGAACCAAAGGGAAACTCTGCAGAAAGAGCCAAGCTCAGGAGCTTTTTCTCCCTCTGGGGCCGGAGAAGGTATATGCCACTTCTGCCCCAAGCCTGCAAAATATGTCCTCATTTTTCCCGCTGGGATATTCTTACCCACAATGACTCTGACTCTCTCCACCAAATACTGTTTGGGAAGTTTTGTACAGGCATCCTTCCTGTTTACCCTCATGCTGGTTTTCTTCCCAGTAAAACAATTCAAGATCAATTTTAATGAATTTAGAACTCTTCAGTTAGAAAATTCTGTTGTGACACTTGTCAGACATAATAGGCCCACATCAAATATCCAGCACCCCTTGTGATAGCTGGGAGGTATCTAAATAATAATTGAAGGACCATGCTGAATAGATGTAGGTTAAAAATGTATTGTGAGTGGCAGAAGTAGTTATAGACTCACTATCACATCACTATAGCTGAAGATTTATTAGCATTTTATTTTTTATTTAGCTTTCTTGTGATTTTTGTAACTTGGGTGTAAAACCTGTCTGCTTGGTAACTCTTGAAACAGAAGGTTTCTGCACATGTAAGAGATTGTACAAAAGTGTGGGGGGAAAATGTTTCTATTTGGCAACAGTTGTATAATTAATTATTGTTTTCTCCAGCTCTTAAGTGATGCATGACAATTTAGGACATCTGCTTCCAGGAGCTGTCAGGGAAACTGAGTAGCATTGGGTTGTATAGAACTGCATGTATAAATACTCAAATATGGTAGAGAGACAATCTAACTTTAACGTGTGAAATAACTTTGGGTTTTCTTTTGTATGTTTCTTTTATTGCACAGTCTCTGTTTTTAATCTGGAGATTTTTTAAAAAGTGAGAATAAAGTGATTTTTTTTTTTTAAATTAGGTGCCTAAAATGTCATTAGGAAATATTTCAAGACATCTCCACCTAGACTCATTAATCCCAACACTCCCTTTCTCCAACAATAAAACAATCAAAACCACACTTTCCTTTTGAAACTGTAAAAACTTGTGCTTTTGTGTATAATATCAGATGAAATCATTCATGTGACTGGTACGGTCTTTTCAATGACTGTCTCAGGGGGTTTTTTTTAAATGTTGCAGTAATTGATGGGTTATGTGTTTTTGCATGTGAATGTCCTTTTAAAATTAAGATGTGAGAACCAAATTCTCAGCCATGATTATGGAATTAATGGTGTGGAACTATGCTAGTCTGAGGAATAGTGAGTTCATATAAAACACTACTTGAAAACTAATAATTTTTGTATAGTTAGATAAGAGGTTTAAATATAATATTCTGCCTGCAGTTCTGAAAAGGATCTGAAAGTGTTTATGCAAATACAGGCCTTGAGACACTTTTCTTGTGGAGTTCCCTGGTGCTGGCGTGGAAAGGTTGATAACCATTGCATTAGAATTCGGCACGTACAGTTGATTTTAGCTGTAATAAATGACAACCTTCTTTAATATTTTACATTCATTTATGAGCTCTTTTAATATACTGAAGAGCTGACTGTTAGAACCAGCTTTATACTGTCAATAAAATTTAGAGAAACATTTAAGCAGATTCACCAAAGCAGCAAACTAAATATTCTAACTAATTTGATTAAAGGAATTGTATTTACTGCCTATAGTTATTTTACCCCTCCCCAGTTTAAGAAAGTCTGTATGGATGTATGTACTCAAGTGTCACCATTTTATTATAATTTTTAATAATGTACAATTAATACTGGAAGCAACATCAAATAACAAATCACTGAGGACGAGCACTGTTGTCAACACATTCCTACATAATTTAAACAATGGCATAGGAAAAGTAATTAGCTCGACAATAAACCAAGCTAACTCCTCTCAATATTTGCTCTTTGGCTGATAATGAAATAATCAGTAAATGAATGCCTGGGAATCAGCGCTGAACGTGTGTGTTGTTTAAATCAGAAGTTCTCAAAATGAGAAGAATGATTTGTGACTTGATAAATAAACTGCCTTCTTATGATGAAAATTGGTCACTGGTGGAAAAATTATAAAGTTGGATCCACCCTTAATGTTTGGAGGAGCATTTGAAGCTTTATAAACACAAAAGGGCAGCACTGCCAAGTGGGCTTAGAGGAGCACCTTCCCCATTAGCCTGGAATATGACAGTTAAATTTAGGAGGAATCCTGAAATACTGTGGTAGCAGCCTCGGGGGCTGAACACAATTCAATTAGTATAAAAATATCCCCTTCTTCGCCTTTCAGCTCTCAGCTTTTGTGTAAGAAAGGACTTCTACCTGTGTCCAGTGAGTTCTAAGGGTATGCAAGGTTAAAGAATATTCTAGCAGGGCCTTCAGAATTTGAGGGTAAAGGGACTTGTATGCTGACAGATACTACATAATTTTTGATCTTGTTGAATGGCAAGTATTGGGGGGTGTGGGCACTGTAAAATAGGAATGTTGCTGTGTGTGTTTTAAGAGGATTTTAGGGCTAGACTCCTACTTTTATTCATCTCTTACTATTGGCTTAATCTATATTTTAATAGATTTATTTTTATGCTATTGAGTGTCATAGTCAATTTATAACTTTCTCACTGTGGCATAAGCATGATGGACTTCAAATGCTGATCATCGTTTCGTACTCAGTGCTACACGGCTTTGCACACTGGGTGCAGTTTTGGTGTTAAGACATTAGCACAGCAGGTGAAAAAATGGTGACACACAGTCGGCTCTTGCAGGAAAATAGGTTATACAAACTGTTCTTATAATAAGTCATGATTGTCGCTTCTGACATAAATCAGTGTGGCATTTGCACTTGCATAAGCATATCTGATACTGCTCACACAGCTCATAACAACCTACTGAGGAAGCTGAATGATTCTCAATGCACAATTTGCCTCATTTCTGGTAGATTTCCACCTGACTCGTTACTGAAAAATCTAATCAGAAATCAGACTTGTGATGTTGTTCTGCTTTTGCAAAAAGAGTGGCTCTGAAGATTTTCATTATATTTCAAAAAACTTGTCCTTTTCCATGAATCAACTTTGATTTCCCACAGCTAACTGTATTTCCTTGAAACTGCAAATGAACATTTCAGTTATGGAAAGCAGTTTATTCTGCCTCCCCTTGGAGCATGAAGCAAACCCAGCTCATGCCCCTCTGGCGCCTTTTTACTGGTTTGGCTGAACTCTTGCAAATTATCTATTCCCGCTGATCTGAACATCTCAAGTTGTGTAACTCAAACACAGGCAGCTGTTTCTGACTGACTCGGAGCCATCTCGTTTCTTTGGAGGAAGCAGCTGTGTCTCTCTGTTCCTAGCCAGCCTTGCGTTAGCAGTGTGCAGGCAGCGAACACAATGGCACCGCACCTGATGCCGAGTGCTGAGCAGTGGCATCTGCACAACTGCTGCCTGGCCTGGCTCTCAATCCATCTCCAATGAGGAAGATGTACCTTTCCTAATGTACAAATTGGCTAGGAATATGTCCCAGTTTCCCAGAATGCTATGCTTTTCAGATATTCAAATATTTACATACCTGATAGAGACATTTTTATGCTATGGGTGCCCTGAGAGCTTACCTGAAGTACACCTGCTGTGTTTTTTTAGTCATTACTTTGACTGTGTCTGTGGAGAAATTAATGCCTCTCTTTTGCCCATTATGTCTTCCCAGTCTCCCTTCCTCCTGCCGCTGATTTGGACAGAGTTAGAAGATAGTTCTATAGCAGAATATAGCCTTGATATGGAAGGGGAAATAATAATCCTGGTAAAAAGAATTTTTATACTCATACGATGGCATCTGATGGAGAATTTGGCTGATATTAAGCACCAAGATTTAAAAAAAAAAATAAAACCAGTAATTTTCATGTTTTGGGAGATATCCAAAAATTTGTCTTTTGTTTTGTTTTGTTTTTGGAGGGTGAAAAAACCCAATTGAGCTGTTTTACTTCTTTTAAAAAACTTTTTTCTCTTGTTAATAATGTCTCTTTCTTTAGAACATTTATTTTAAAATCTTAGTAGAACATAATGGAATGAGAAAAAATAATTTCATCTGAGTTAATCAATTGCTTTCATGGTTCTACTATTCAAAGTAGTTAGTTTTATATGGTACTTCTGTGGATAATTCTTCTTTTTATAAGCTTCAAAAAACCCAGAAATAAATAATAAGTGTGGAGGGAGATTTAGTGGCTGAAGGAGAAGATATAATAATATATTCCTGCAATGAAAAAACAATTTACTGATTTTTGGTGATTTAGTAGCTTGACATACTCTGTATTAGCGTAGCACCTGTACTAGGGAGGAGCCACATCCTTCTTTTCATTGATATTTGTATGGCTTTTGAAGGTTTGGAAAATAAGCCCTTATAGCCCACATGTTTTGGGACTCCTGAAACTGGAACGGATACATTGCACGTTTATTGTACATTCAGAAGTAAAGCTGAGGTACATGGTGAGCTGATGTCCTTGGTGTTCTGAGCAGCAGGGTGATGGCCCAGGGAGCTGGGAAGCAAGGGGAAGTGTGGTGTGCCCAGGAGCCACTGGAGTCTCCTGTTGGGAGAATCCAGAGAAGAAGGTACACTGTGAACACAGCTGCCTGTTCCATGGTTGTAATCATTGCCTCAAAGTCTGAGGCTTTCTGAAGCCAGGTAGCTTTCCTTTGGAAATCTCAACAGTCATCTCTAAAAAAGCTGTGTCCTCTTTGGTTGGAACCATTCCGACATGCTGATTCATTGGGCATGGATAAAAAAAAGGGATTTGCAGTTCAAACCCGTGGTTTAAGATAGCTTTTTGTGATCGGAGAGCTCAGTGAAGTTGCTTGCTGAAGCCTTTAAAAAAAACCCCTGAGACTGATATATTCTTTGTGTATCATTTAGGAAGAAAGGAGCCTTTTTTTGATAGTTACATTTGTTTCCTGAATTATCATTAGGCTTTTTGTTCTTCATTTTTAATAGAAGGGCTGGGTGCAAGTCCTGGTCCTACAAACCCTTTTGGGCACCTTCCACTATTGACTCAGATTTTCACAAAATTCTTTGGATATTCTAGGGCCTTCCCTGACATGTCCTCAGAATTTGAGGCTTTCAAGAACAGCTTTGGGGTGAGCTAGGAAGTGCAAATGTAACTTGCAGTAAGCTCCTAGAGGAGTTTAGTCTTGATTAGAAGCAGTGTGGATGTTAGAGCTCTCCTTTATTGCAGTTCCTTCCTTGTTTTATTCATCAGGTTCACTTTCAGAATAGTACTCATTTAACATGAGGCTCTGTGTCCCTGCACTGTCACCGAGGCTGAGACAGTCTGTTTAATAAAGTTATTTAATGAAATGCAGACATTCCATGTCTTGCTGCATTATCACAACGTGTGGAAGCTTATCTTCACCCAGCCACAAGAGAAAGCCACCTTCCCAGCCCTGCTTCTGCAGTAGCACCAGCCTGTGTAGTATCAACACCTGTCTGAGCATCACCTGCAGCCACTGTGAAGAGTGACAAGAGCTCTGCAGAGCTTTCTGCAGCTCTCAGGGAATCCTCTCCAGGATCATGTACCTTGGCAGTGTCAGCAGATGTTGGAGCCCCTGTACAAGCTGCCCCTCCCCATCACCCCGGCCCAGATGCTCTGGCACATCCTTCAGGATGCCTCAAGGTACAAGGCTTTTGTCTTTTTAATCTCTTGCCTAACAGCCCTAAATAGGATAGTTTTTTATTTTGACCTGTTTGCTCTCTGAATTAAAGAGGGCAAATGCTTTTCTTAGAAACTAGTGGGAGAAGAAATGAGTGAGAAGTTTAAAGGCTGTAAACACCTAGCTGTGATAATGATTGGCTTAATTAGTGCTGAGCCATCCTGGTGTTGCTCAGCAGCAAAACAGACTACTAATGGTTGAATTGAAGGAGGATAAATGTGCCTGTCTAATATTGTGTTTCTTTTTTCATTAATTTTGTCTAATTTAGCCAACTGCTCCCTTTTCAGTAGAGTTCAGAGTAAAAAAATAACTCTTTAACTGTGCAATTAGTGTACTTTTGTACTGGCAACTCTAATCTCAGGATTAGTTCAGTGCTCTGCCCACTGATACCCAGTTATCTTCCAGCACCTTAAATGGAACTGCTGAGTTTAAAATTAAAAACTTGGTGATGTTGGATATGCCACCATCATCTGCATTTTACCAACCTGCAGCAGTATCTGAAAATAAAAGCCCTGGTAGACAGCTTTCCTGGGGGAACAGCAACCCAGATACCCGAACTGAAGGATGGTATTGCAAATAGAGCCAAAGTTGAGAAAGTGGGGATTGTTGGCAGGAGTCTGTGCAAGTGCTGGTTCTGTACCTCTTTCTGAAAAACCCCTTTCCTGTTGCTTTTGTTAGTTGCTGATAGTGAGAAATGCAGATATGGAAATTCACATTTTAGACACATTTCTATAAAAAGTAATATCTATAGGACAACAAAGTGTCGTATATTGGGAAATAAGTAGATGTCTTATATTTACATAAGTAATTATATTTCAAAGGTTTTAAAAAAACCAGATTTCTTTAAGAGTTTAGATATGTTTCATAAGCCCATTGAGTGGCTGATTTAAGGCACTTTTGAAAGCAAACTATATTGTTCTGTGAGCCTTATAACATCAGCTAAGGAAAAAAGACAAATCTCAAGGGAATTTCCTAATCTTAGTTAACATTGTGACTAGCTGTCTAGCTATAAAATATGCAGAAACCACTTCTCCAGTTCCCTCTTGCTCAGTTTTGCAGATGTTAAGTAAGCTGACTATACAAAATACTGCTCTAAATAAACTGTAGCTCTCTTCCTTCTATCAGTCTTGCTTTTTGTAATTTCACAAACTGTTCTCTGTAGGCACTATGAAAATTTGGCAGTGGCCAGTCTGTGACCATGAGATTTTTCTATGGTGCAGGAACTCCTTCCAGGTCAAGTTTCTTTGGGCTGCAGACAGTGGCACTTGCTGATGGAGTGCACAACTGGGACAGAGCAGAGGTCCACTCCCTGAGTTTTGAGCTGCCTTTAAGAGGTTTTTGGCTCTTGGTTTCAGTCTGCAGTTCCCTAGTGAGTCCCATCTGTGAAGTGCTGGGGGATTTCAGGTGGAAAAACTTGTGATTTGTATCAATGAGTATTCACTGAAGTCAGGGCTTGAATTTTACTTGGCAGAGTAAATGCCAGAATCCACAAAATCAAGGAGCAAACCTGGGATGTAAGGGCATAGCATGGCTGGAGATGTGAAAATGAGGAAGGTGGAAGAAATGGAAGGAGTGATGAGGGAAACAAGACCAGCTCCTATCAGCTTTCAACTCAGCAAGGTTTTTTACTGTATTTTTTACTGTCTTGAGCAGCAGCAAACACGAGGGATGTAACACACTGTGGATTGTGGGGCTGAAGGTTTGGATAGCAGCTCTGGGCCACCCGTGGGTTCAGATTTTCCAGTCGTCTTGTGTAGCACAGATCACATACAATGCTGTGATGTAAATTTCACAGTCAGCTCTCTTTCCAGAACCTTCATCAAGACACACAGCTGCTTTCCTGAAATTCCCAAATGAGTGGGGAAACTGCAGCTTCAATCATTACTTTTCCTTTCACAGTGCACCAAAAATTTTATTCAAAATTTCACTTGGCAGCATACAAAAAAATGTGCAAAACAAATTCTTTGGCATTTTTGTTACTTTATATAGCTAATTTACACGACAGGAAACTGATTTGAATAGACAGTAGTTCGTAATTCAAATAATGCTTGGCTAAAAACCTTGGCATCGAGTAAGATATAAATTTAAATGAACAAGTCTGTTAGCCTCCTCAAATGGGCCTGTAGCAGAAATCTGCAGGCAGATTTGTAAATAGAGAAGCAACATTAGTCACCCCTGTAATGGAAAATGTCTAATATTGTGCATACATTTATCAGGATAATTAGATTGCAAAAAGTTACCAGATGGCATAGAGGTTTATATGGGTTTCAAATGAATTAAGGTTGTGGGAGCCCACAGAGAGGCTGTTAAAAGGCAATTCTGTACATAAACTGTGAAATCTGAAGAAGTAAGCAAAAATACTCTTTGTTGAGGGAATAGTTAAAATAATTACAAAATAAGTAATGATACTCTGAGGATCTGATTTTTTCCAAACACGAACATTAGCATAGCCTTGTTAACATGCTGTTTTCAGGATTATAGTAAAATATCAGTTGGGAAAATACTGTCCCTGGGCTGAGAATGTGCTCAGGTACAGAATATAAATACTCTGTCTAGTGGTCAACTATGTCTGTTAAAACACCTTTGTTCTATTGATGTCTGAAATTCTCTGTACAGTGTAATTTTTGGGGGTAGTGAACAAATGCTGGCATTGTTAAATCGGTTTTACTGGTTACCGAGAGTCCTGTGCCTCATCTTTTTGAATGTTAAATAAATCTTGCACCAGTGAAATAGCAGAGGCAGTGAGAAGTTTTGACAACTGCTTAAGCAAAAAAGGAACATCACAGTTTTAGTGACAGATGTGTGTCTTGTGTACATTCTGTGGCCACCATGGGAGATTATTTTAGCTTGTTTAAGAGTTAGTTTGATCGTGAAGGCAGAGTCAATGGATATGGCACATGAGGATGAGTCTTTGGGGAAGGCTGAAATTAGAGTTTTCAGTCCTGGCCTTTTTTTCCGAAGATGCTGGTGACAGTTCTGTGTTGTGTAACAAGAACTGGGCATCACTGCAGTTTCTAGCAGCCTTTCATTCATGAATCCATAGTAAGCCAAATAAGTCTGCATGGGATTTTTTGAAGTTGGGCAAGAATTCAGTAAAAACAGAGGAAGCTCTTGGAAATGTATTTTGTCAAAAATGTCTTGCAAATGTCTGGTTTAGCATCTCTGGGGAAACTGTGTCAGGTTAGAAAAACAGATATGTAGGTTATTCAGAGACTGTTCCAAAATCATGAGTATAATGAAGGCAGACATCTCAAGTCAGTGTGGGCTACCAATTTTTTGACAGGTTCAGGTTCTATTTCTCTAGCAAAAGTAATCAATGATTGCACCTGTTTGTTGTGTTAGGGTAGATATACTGCAGGTTTGTGTTACAGAATACGTGAAGGTCTGGTAGCTATTTCCCTCTGATGGTTTGCAGTGTCTGTATTGATAGAGTGCTGTTATTTTTCTGTTAAATGTAGCAATTGGGTGAGTTGTATTAGATGGCTGGAGAGACTGTAAGTCTGAATTGAGAATCAGGTAATATAGGATTTTTCCCTAGATTCTTTTTTTATTGGCCTTTTGTTTGTCTGGAGACAAAACACCCATTTCTGTGTCCCAGTTCTTTCATCTGTTAAAATGAAGCTAATGGTAGTGATTTCCTACATTAAACACTTTCATATCATTAATCCAAGCTGCTACTTAAGAGTTAAGTATTACTTATTACAAAATTCCCCACTTCTACAGTGATCCCTGTGCAGAATGTAAGCCTTGAGCTCATGCTTCACTGACTTCCTAAATTGAAATAGACTGAAGCATATGTTTAACATCTGTCTTTAATTGGGGACCTATAGATGGGGAAGAAGCCACGAAGCATTTTGAGGACTCTGAATTCTAAATTTGCTTCTTTCCAATGCACACCAAAACTCATGGTTGCCCATCCTCATGGGAATATTACTGAGCCCAACTTTCTAAGCAGTCTTTTCCAAGACAAGCCATGTGCACTGTCTGAAAGTTTTATTAGCAAAACCAGTTTGTGAATGTATTTAAATGCCTTCTGTTTGCTTGCTAGTTTCCTTACTCTGAACTAGAAAAATAGTCCTGGGCTGTTTATTTAATATACGGGGGGTTTTTTCCAGATTGCATCCATATTTTTCCCCACAGTAATTCTGTTTGTTAATTATTTGTCAGTTTTCAACTTCTGGTTGAGTTGATACTGGTTTAGCATGGAGGTCTTATAGACATGGTTGTGGCAACAACTGCCTCTGCTCAGTCTCCTCTTATACTGTAACATTTCATACCAGATGATCACCTCCAGCATTAAGTAAATTGCAGTTTTACTCTGTTTATAATTACTACAGTCTCAGATCCCATACAAGATTGTTTTTGCTCTGCTTAATTGACAACAGATAATTTTAGCAGTTAACATGACCAAAAAGTAGAAATAGCCGAAAAATCAGTGTTACTTTATACTCCTCTACACAATACAGGAGAAAATATCCTTTATTCTCATGGTAGCTGCCATTGTGCTTCTGATACAGAAAGCATTCCGTAACACGTACTCGATGTTGTATAGGCTGTTCTGGTCTGTGAATTAAATATTTGTAAAAATGTTGCCATTTTGGAAAGGACAAAAGAAGTCACATTAAATAAAATGCCAGAGCAGTGATATTCCCTAGGCTCTAATGAATATTGAGGGATCCTTTTTGATGGTTTAAAGAGCGTTCTGCACTTTTAGCAGTGAAACTTTTAATGATACATATCTGAATGGTTCTGATGGATAGACAGAGGCCAAATCCTTCCAGAGGCTGTGTGGGATTGGTACTTTGATCCTGGTTCAGCTGCATGTGCTGGGAAGACCCTTTGCTGCTCACTATGAGTGTGCAGTAAATGGAGTTTGCAAGAGCCACTTCAACATGAGAGAGGAAAGTGATTTTCGGAGCTGTTTTCTTCATTCTCATGTTACAGCCAGATTTATACATGTAATTAATTTCTTTGCTCAAGGTGCATTTTTTAAAGGTTTTTTTTAAAAATTGGAACACATTTTAGTCATGGTCAGCATGTTTGATGATTTTGTGTTGGTACTAGGATATGTTCCACTACAGGCATAAAAATAAATGAAGATGAAATACCTGCATAATAGGTCTTGAGTAGAGCAAGATTTACAATAGAAGGCTAAAAATCATATGTAAATTGAATCCAAAATTCAACTAAATGGGTGGAGATTAGAAAGTAACTGGTATCTTTGCTTTGATGAATGACTGACATGCTTCCTTTGTTTGCCAGCTTTTATGAAAGGAATTTACTGCTGCTTTTGAGTATTTTGAAAGCTCTAATCTAATTGCTAAGTGGGTAGAAATGCACAGACCATCATGCTGCTTACTTAGTAAATGAATTTTTTGCAGGGTTGCTATAAAGAAACAGTACAATAAAGCTTACTGAAGTTGCTGCAATGTAACAAAGAGATTAAATGCATTATCTTCAATGTGACAGCTACATTTTGTTCCCTGGGGAGTGTTTTGAGGCATTTATTCCCTGCCAGAAAAAAAAACCCAAAAAACAAAAAACAAACCACCAACCCTTTTGGTGTGACACATTGAAGTTTTACATAAGAAATAATAGTGTAAAATTAGTAGACCTCACCATGAATAATTCAGGATTTCTAATTTTATCTGAAGCTTGTCTTTACAAATTAAGTTAATTGTAGACTTAATGGTAAATAGTGATTTGAATGAAATAATAGACTTTTTTCTTCATGAAAAATTTAGATACTGAGACCAATTATAAAAATTAGATGAGAGAGAACTAAAGTTCTTAAACTAATCATTTTATTTATGCTTCTAGCCAAACCATCCAGTAATTGACCCATATGGCTATTAAAAAGAGCAGAGTCTAGTTTGAAAGCAGAGAAGAGTACCTGGTGACATGAAGTAGTCCCTGTGCTGTGTGATTATTGAAGCCACTGAATGGTCTCATGGGGACTAATGCCAGTGTTTCTGCACCTAAACACGAGCTGCCTTTTAGAGGAAACTGAACTCTTTAAGTACTTCTGCCACAGGAAATCCGACGAACAGTGAAGAAAGGCAGATACTGAGGGTTCTCCAACTCCTTTAAAATTCCTGAAGGCCTCTTTCTGGGCCCCTGTTAGGAAGAAATGAGTGCCTTTAAACATTTCCAGAATCTCCAGCTGCTTGTAGCTACAGAACAAAGCAAATCCAAGTGGGAATAAGCATGGACTTCTTGGAGGGTGTATATTTTGTTTAATTAATTGTCATTTTATAGTGTGTAACATACCACTGTTTTATATGTGAGGAAACAAAAAAATAATCTCCTAGTCCATAAATGTCTTTTTTACAAGAAAAGTTGTTATAGTGGCTGCCTTCTCTTACATGGTGCAGTCTTTTTAGGAACTTTTTCAGGACATGCCCCTGTTGGCAACCAGGAGCCTGCTGAGTAAAAGCTTATCTTGCAGAAGGAAGGCCACAGGCAGCAAGCCCAGAGTCTCAGATGTGAGAAATTGAAGTTTTATGCTTGCTAATACAGCTGATATCTCACTGGAAGACATGAAAAATTCTTTTTAGAATACTAAAATAACCTCACTAAAGCCCTTTGCACAATTTCAGAAGCATGTGAGGCTGTGGAGGCTTCTGTTTCATGTGAGATCTTTATTTTTATTCCATGTTCACCCTTTTTTTTTCCCTTTCTGGCAGGAACATTAGTTATCTGCCTGGTTCTCTGATCTGAGCTAATTTAGTCAGCAGAGTTAAGCACAGAGCTGGGCTCCCAGGAAGGTGAAAGGCATGTCACTTGGCTATCTCTGTCCCAAGCTGGCTGCTATTTATTATGCCAATAAGCACAAGGTGCATGTAGAATATTTCCATGCCCTCTGCTACTGATATCCCTCTCTCTGGCAAGGTGATCTGCAAAGCCCAAATGTCTGCTTGTACAGAATAAGTTTCATGTCACATTTCAATCCAAAATGGGCAATTTTAAATGGGGGAGTAGTCCAGTTGATAGACTAGAAGTTCACATCTGCCTTTAAGCCTGTTTGTAAATGTGTAGAACAAAAACCTTATTTATTGGTTAGGTGTGTTCATAAAAATATATGTATATATACTGATGGCAATGCACATACATGTATATGCAGATCTAACTGTAATGAATAAAAGGAGAGACAAGGAGCAGTAAATATACTGCCTCTAAGTAGCCTGCATAGCAAATGTGCAAATAATTGAGGCTTGAGAAATCTGCTGGCAAGTAGTTGAATTATCTTTGGGATCCTCTGTATTCTGAGCATGTATCTGTAGCTTTGTTTTTTATGTTCTCTGAGCCCTGTGCATTTTAGTGCCCAGAACAGCAGTAAATTGAGTGTCTGACAGCTCTTGAAATGCATGTTCTGCTACTTTCGCTTGAATACGTTCTGAAATCAATGAAAGAAAATGTACAATTTTTATACATGTTTAATATCTTTCTACAAGAGAAGGTCAAATGAAGTGGAACATTTCATTTTCAGTGGTCTCGTGTTCGTGGTGGCAGATGAGAGCTGCGTGGACCAGACGAGGCTGGAAGGCTGAGATGCTCTGGCAGTGGGTTGGCAGCTTTGTGCCCCAGTGAGGGGGAGTGGGACAGAGCTGCCATGCAAACAACAGGAATAAATTAACCTGGGCACTTAACCTGCTACTGGAGATTCAGTGTGCTCCACTTAATTACTTTATGTTGAACTAGAAGATTTATTTTGAAACAGCCTAAGTGTTACAGCCCTGTTTTGTGTTATGTGGGAAGGACATCAGTGCACACACAACGTGTTCTTAAGGCATCTTCCTCTGGATGGCAATAACATCTAAAACATCTGCTCTTAACATAATGCTGGGCAAAAAGGTATCGAGTCATCTGATACATAGAATATGCATGGAATTTAATTGACCTCAGCAGTATAAAAAAAGTGAAGCTAACTAAAAGCTACTCTGCAAATTTATACACAGGTTTTAGAGAGGAATGGAGCTTGTGTAACATATTTAATATTTTAAAAAAATATTTAATAACTTTGGTTTTATCCTTTCTGCAAGAAGAAAAGAAACTTCCACTAGCTTCACTTAGCAGCAAGTTCCCTGAATACAGTAGTGATATACAAAGGAAAAAGACAAGAATGTGTTTCACTTTATTGTATTATTTAAGACAATCAGGTCTCATAAATGAAATTAACAGTTATTGACAAAATGCAGTGAGTGTTACAAACTTTCTTGTCTTTTTCAGATACTGGGTATCTCAGGGGGGAGAAATAAATAAAAACTTTCAGATCGAGAGCATTAATGCTTCTGAGGGGAAACTATTTTCATTGCCAGTGACTTCTTTGGGTTTTAATCTGGTTTTCAAACAGCTTTAATGCCCTCAGCTGTGGTTTCAGGGTTTGGATTCAGAGTAAAGTCTACCCAGAAAAGCTGAAGATTCCTGCTAAGAAAACTGGGCTGAGCAGCAGTTTAGTCCTGGCTTGCTGATGTTGTAGAGATCAGACCACTTCTTAGGTCTAACAAACCCTGTAGTTTAACAGATCAAGGGGTGGAGAGATAGAAATGTTTCCAACCTATTAAATTTTACATATTGGAAGTGACAGTGTATTGCCTGGAAAAGCCAAGAGAATTAGTCACATGGTTTGCCCTTTTTATGCAGGGAACCACATCCTCTCAGGAGGGCAAAGGCAGTTTCTGTGACAGACCCACTCAGTCCAAGTACTTATATGAACTTCTTTTATCTGCAGTGACTTTTGTGGAGACCTGTGGCCCCTTCTCTCTCCGCACCAAGAAATCACTTTATGGTGCTGAATAGGTGTCACATATGATCTGGGAAGAAATAGCCAAAAATCTATAAGTCTGAGATGGAATCTTACCATTTATAGCAAACATAATCTGAGTTGTGTATACTGAAAAGGGAATTATTTTGCTTCCTTTGATACTTCTGCAAAGTCTCAGCAGGTGCAATTTTTTTGGTGTGAGAGGTGAATTGTCAGATCCACTTTGTTCTGCTGGTACAAGGCCAGAACCTGTTACCTGAATGGTGCTGAGTGCTGGAGAGAGTGGAAAAGCTGCCAAGTTTAGCAAATGGATTCTTATGTTTGTCTTAACTGCTTTTTTCTGCCAGCCTAATTCAATAAATGCCAGCAGAAAGCTTTGCCTACTCCTCTTTACTACCACATTGTTCATGGTGGCCGCTTTGAGCCCTGATTTAAGGAAGTGTTTGATCACAAGAGAGAGCCTATTTAAACCAGTCAGGACCAACTTCTTGTGTTTTCTGTCCCCTTTTCGCCCCTCTTAGACGTCAGGTACATACATGTCACCATGTCCCAAACTTTACAACCAAATCCTCGTTTTCCAGACTTGGTTTGGATATCACAGAAAAAGTTCAAGGTGCAGGACACACTGGGAAGCCTGCCCTGGAGGGATTATTCTGCAGTTCAAAGATCAGTCTTTGATTTCATTTTGGGGAAGAAGAGGGCTTTAAAACAAATAAATAAATGTTCTCTATGGAAATTCATGTCTGAGTTGAATTCTACTTGTAATCAACTGCTAAGCTCTGCTTCCAGGATGAGACTGCTGCTGCAATACTTAAGAAAAAAGTATTGTGGCTCAATTTTTTTCATACTTTGTGTCTGACTTTAAGGTTGCCAACGATTGGAACCTATTAACATTTTTTTCCTAGTATTATATATTTTGTTAAAAGGAATGTTCTAAACCTCTCAGTTTTGTAGCAGCAGGTATTCATAGGAGGTTATAAGTGGCAGGCGATTTTCAGAAGATAAGAATTGGAGTTATTATTCTGTCAGACCTTAAATGGCTTAGAATTTAAGATCTTCCGAGTGTGATCCTGGAAAACTTTTCTGTCCTTTTTTCCCCCCCGAGCCCCTGACCCTCGCATTAGGATGGATAAGGCCTCATTTGAAACAAATTACTTTTAAAACCAAAGCTCTTTTCAGCCCCAGGAGATGTATATGATTAGAAAGTTACTAAGCACTTTAACGCAACCACTCAGGCTGTAAGAAAGAAATATATTAATGGAACAAGATCAGCAACAATCAATAATTTGCTGGAAGACCTCAGAGAGAGGGAAAAGTAGCCCTTGTGGCTTTTAATTTTGGAATCAGCATTAAGATGTGCTGAGTACTTGCGATCCTCGTGAGATTTGCCTTTCACTATTAACAGCAGATAGGAGGATGTTGTTTGTAAAAAGGTACATATGTCAAGGACGGAAGGAAAAAGGCAGACATTTAATTCTTGAAATTATTTGAAAAAGCCTCTGTTGTTTTAAGTTCAGTTTCATAAATGAGCCTGGTTAAGGTGAGCAGAACGCGAGCTGCATATCTGCTTAATTTGTGGCTTTGAGCTTTGAGTGACAAAAAAATAGTGTGATGTCCCCTCCTCCCCATACAATTATCTGTGTGATGTAATAATTACATGTATCATAGAGTGTAATTTAGAGTTCTCTGAGAGTGCTTTTCAATACTTCCAAAGCAGAAGGGCTGATGTGGTAATAGAGAATTTGACCTGAATTTTCCCATCTTGGCCCCAGTACAACCTTGAGGTGTGTCCCATTTATGCGGTAGTGCGGGGGATCTATGCATGCACATACATCAAATATATGTGTGCACACCTACATAAGAGATGACAAAAAACCACGTATTTTTAAGGTGTCAATCAACTGTATTTGGCCCCAGAAAACCATTCGGGTGCAAAGAGCTTACAGAACCACTGCACTAAGTTCCTCCTTCCTAGTTTTAATGTTTTATATTTACACCTACATAGTGGCTGCATATGTGATAGGCAATAATTTACTGTATCACCATGCTGTTGTTGAAAAAAACCTTAAGTTTTACAGGTATAGAAGTGAGAAACAGAAACATTAAGGATTATTGAAATGGCTTGAAGTCTAAAATGTCAGAATTACTGAGTGTCATGTCATTTCAATATTTTAACTATATTATCCTTTCTATATGTGAGAAGTTCTATATTCCCTTTTTCTGGAAATCCTCTCGTAACACATTAAAAAGATGTCACAGACTCTTCATGCTGCCAGAAGAAGTAACAGCAAAAGTTGGGGAGTTTGGTGTAATCTCCCTTTATTATTAATTTGTTTAAATATACAGTCTGACCAAGTTTTATCCTCTTTGTAATCCTTCTTTTGGATATGACTGTATGTTGCTTATTCCACTGGAGAGCATTCCATAATGGTACATCTGTACTGGAGCAAGGGCTTCCATGAACGTACAGTGATCTTTATTTCAATTTTTTGTTACCTCTGACCTGTTCCTTAGGCCTTACCTGACTTGGCAGGATCTCACTGTTCCTCTTGGAGGCAAAATGATTACCAGCAAGGTAGTAGTCAGTGTAACTGATCTATGCAGATCTCATCTCAAGGTATTAAAATGTATAGGAGATTGTGCAAAATGACTGCAAAGCCTGTGTTCAGGGTGATTTGGCCCTATGAGACAAAGCAGTCAGCTGTGACAGGGAAAAAGGCTTCCCTCAGCCTGGTGGAGTAGTATGGCTGTTTTCTGAGAGTCCAAGAAGGATTTAGGTAAAAAGAACAGACAGCTCGGCTTTGGTTTGGAAAATGGTACAAAACTCACACCTTATTGAAATTTGCTGCCCAACCTCGGCCTAAATTAACAGATTAGGACAATATGTTAAAAAAATTCCAGGTCTAAGCAGACATTGTTTTGGCAATGCTCAGACCCTTCAAGGCAGTAACAGACTAGACTCGAACTGCAGGATTGCAGAGATCCAGATCCCCATGGATATGCTTGTTTAACCCTGTAGCAAACACAGGTCCATAGTTAGCATGAACAGAGATCCCGTTGATGAATGTCTTCAGTATCCCCTCTGGGCTAAGCCTTCTTCTTCTCAGTCTCGATTAACAGACTTCCTGTGCATTCAACCCGTGTTGTCAACTGTGGCCTCTAATTTATTTATTTATTTATTGCTATATGGAAAGGTTTATTTTTAGAAAGCAGAACTAGTGTTGCATTCTTTGAGTCCTGCTGTTATTTTCTCTTTTAGAAGAATATTCAGTTCTATTTTTTACTTTTTCTATGGCCCCTTGCACTCCAGCTGTGTTTTTTTAACACCTAATATCACTTGGCATTACATTCGCTTACAAACCAGTGTGCGTCCTGTGTGCATGAAACCTAACGACCCTCCTTGTAGCCAGAGAAAATCAAATCACTGTGAGGACATAAAGGAAGTACAAATTCCATAGGCCTGAATATAATAAATTGAAACAGCTGTGTCACAGAGGTTACCGAGTCGAGGTTAAACCTACTGAGCAAAAATCTGGGAGCTCCAAACTGAGTCTTACAGCAATTTGATTTCTTAGGAAGTAGAAAGAAATCAATAGAAATTTAGTCATCCATTTTCACAAAGGCCCTACTTCATTTTGGTTTCTATCTTCCTGGCCAAGTTCCTGTCACTGTTAGGTGCATCAGAGTGGCATTTGTCTCTAAAAATAAATAAGAGTTATTCTTGCCCTTGAGTCTACAAAAGCTTTGTCTTGTGCTAGATGTGATTTTCATTCTGGTATTCAGACAAACAGTCCCCTTTCTAATGTAATGGATGCTTTATCAGAAATGTTTTTGATATAACACAGTTAAGAGGCATTTATTTTCTTTTTTTTTTTTTTCTCATTGTGTGTATACATGTCCCCTCTCTTCCTCCAGTTTTTACAACATACACACACAAAACCCGCCGCGCATTGCCATAAGCGATGAGACACCGCGGTGTCAGGATCTTACAAGTTCTATCACTGCTTTTGTTTTGGCTGGCAAACTTATGCCACAGTGCTCCTTGTGTGTTAACAAGGCAGAGAAGTGCTAATTAGAAAAACGCCTCTCTGCAGAGTGCAAGGGCCCTTTTGGCAGCAACAGGAGTGGAACTATGCAGAGATCAGCTGAGCTGTGGTGACAATCCAGCTCTTTTATAGCCTTCCATGTGCTGGGGTGTTGGACCAAGAGAAAGGTGAGGAGTGAGGGGATGTACTGTTCCACCCTGATTTTCAACCCAGCTCTCCCCACTCCAAATCCAGAGCTGGTTTCTCTTGCATTAGAATGAGAAGTTCCTTATACAAAAAGATGCATAATGGAGAGGTTACAGAATTTGTAACCAGCTATATACAGGCTCCTTTTTAATGTATTTTTCTGGAAGTAATGAGGCCAGCTTGAAAGCTGCTGGATCTCCTTTCCCTGCTGGGGCTGGGAACCCCTGGAGCCCTCGTCAGTTGGCAGCCTGGTGCAGTCTCAGCAGCTCAGCACCCAAAAGTTGAACTTTCCTGAGTGAATACTCTCTTCTCTGAGTTTTATCATTTTCACCATCAGGTTTGGAATAATTTCTAGAAAATGCTTAAGAATTCAGCCATTAAAAATGAGCTTTTCAGCTTCCCTACTCTTCTTAACCTGAGAATTATTTACTTGCTCCAATGTTTTCAGTGTGAACGTTGAAGCCTTTGTGTGTGCAAAGAAGGAAGTCTGACCACAAACACCATGAACCAGGAGGGCAAATAGCACTTCAAGCCAGAGTCAAATATGAATGTCATGCTGCTGTTGCAATTACGTGCTTTCCAGGCTTCAGTACCTGAGGTAAATTTTCCATTGCAAATCCTGTTTTCAACCTCTCTGAAGAATAACATAGCCCATTCCAGGAGAAGGAAAGTACTGATGGTAGATTTAGGGACCAAGTAGAGTTTTTTGCCCATCTGTTGATTTGGTTTTGTTTTGATTAATTTTTCTTCCTCGTTTAATGAAAAGATGGGGAGCAATATTTTACAATTTTTACTGCCTTTTTTTTGGTGAAACTTGTACGTTTTGAGATTAAATTCTGACCCTCTGAACTTTATGTCAAAATCTGGGATTTAAAAGCCATACTTTTTATTTCCTTTAGAAAAAACCCTTGTTTTTAATCTAAAATAGCTCAGGCTGGTGATTCCACAATTTTATGTGCTGAGAATATTATCTTGTTGGTCACTACTTGGAGTGTTTGGTTAAAACTTTGTTTTTCTGAAATAAGAGAGCCTGATTTTGAGTTTTAAAAAAGTGAGAATTTAAGATTAAGCTGCCAATATTTAATATGTGAAAAGTTCAGTGGTGGCAAGAACTGAAAAATGTGGATGTGGGACTTTGCTGTGCAGTGTAACTGCACTGATCTGGAACTCTTGCTTTATATTGTACTCTGGCAGTATTTTGCACCATTCTTGCCAGTGCTTTGCTTTGTACATTGGTAAATCTTACTCAATACTGAGATAGCTCATTCCCAGAGTTCTTCTGAAATCTTTGATTTAACAGAAGATGATGCTCATTCAGGCCTTTTAATGGTCTGTGTTGTGTGTTTCTCCCCAGAAGTGGCACATCAGTTTCTGGTGAAAAGTAGCTCTCAGCAATAAAGTAATTATTTTATTTATTTGTTTGTTTATTTATTTGTTTATTTGGACAAAACAAACCAAACTGTGAGGTTGGAGGAGGCATTTGCTCTGTTTTGCAGAGGGGCCAGAGGGGCACATTAATTGTGTAGTGCCTCTTAACTATTACCTTGGGCACAATTTTCATGGGCTTATCTTTAAGTTGTCGTGGTGGTGTATCAACGTGTCCTGACACTGGGGAGGTTACTGAACAATGATGGATTTTTGACATTGCTTTTTTTTAAAGAAGTATTAAAAAGCTGTTGCTCCATTTAAATATCAGGCAAAGTGACTTTGACCTAAGCAGAGCTTTTAGAAAATGTGAAAATGTAAAAATGTGGCTCTCGAGATCTTCCACATGCAAAAGAAAATTGTTGATCAGTGGTGGTGTTTGAAATGTGTTTGTATTTTATATAAGATAAAACTAGGTATCCATGGTAATTTTTAGAGAAAATAGATCTTTTTGACGGAGAAGCGTAAAAACTGTGTTGATAGAATTTTAGTCTCTGAATTTTAAGCTGCTGTTTATGCTCATGCTGTCTCATTCTGAGGTAATTTCACTTGGAAAAGCAGTGATTTTTGTGCTGCAGACAAGTAACAAAACCTTTGAACTGCGGAGAGGAATATGAAGGGCTTGATATAGGCACAGTGTGATATCTTCTAATAACTTGCTCAGACTAGCAAATCCCAGTACCAGAGATCTGCAAACATTGGATTATTTCACGTAGACTTTTTTTTTTCCAAATCAAAGTAACGCTTTTGGAAATTCATAAATAATCAGGGTTCGGCTGTGTTTCTTTTGCAATTTTATAATGGAAAATAGCTGGGGGGGGGGGGCAGAAAAAATTTTAAAAATAAAAAAAAAC
>VYZT01064595.1:139983-181850 GCA_013400735.1 Pomatostomus ruficeps
AAGAAACCCTACCCTTTGCTTTGTTTTCCTACTGTTTTGCAAATCTTGACAAAGTTAACCAGAAATAAGATTTCTGATATGAAAATGAAGGTGAAAAATTTTATTTTTGTCCTACAAACTGGTAGGAATGGATGTAGTTTTTCCTCAAAGCTCTTCTAGGGTATTTTTGAAAAAAGGATTTTATATTGACATAATCACAGAGCAATTGCTAAATTTAACATATGTAACTGCATCCAGAGGTGGCATTTCTTACAAACAGGAATACCCCAGGGAAGTTCTGGAAAGCTTGGCAGGGAAGGGAGAACTGCCAGAGGAGCTGGGCAGTGAAAGTCATGGCTTGGAGTGTTGGAGTGAGTGAATGGAGAGAGCCCAGGCTGGACAAAGAGCTGGGATTCGACTTGGTGTGTGAATGTGTGCAGGATGTCTGTCTTTGGAATTAATTTGGCTAAAATGTCTCCTTCAAAGTGATGTGACTATTGAGTGATCTCATTGTAGCCTGCTGAAATAAGAAAGTGAGCCTGGAGAATGCATGCAAACAGATTTGAGGGGAGGATAGGACCTACAAAAAATACACGCATTTCATCTGAAATAGGTAAAGAGGAGAAACCTATGGGTGAAGCAGAGGTTTGATGAAATAGCATTTTATTTAAGAACACTATAATGAATGTTTTCTCATTTTGCCACCATACTTCAAAACTGCTTAGCATAGGTCCAAAACTTCTTTAGGCCCAGAAACTACTGTACAGATTCTGATCTAGAAAAACTCCCAGTGGATAAAATCCTTCTTCACCTAACACTTGACAGCATTCTTTCCCGTTGACTGCAATGGAGCTGCTTTTTTCCCCCGGATGTATTTGTTATCATGTACCAATGTAGGAGTCAGTAGCAGACCCAAATCATAGAATTTTGTCCTCAGTCTTTGAAAGATATTAAAGTACGACTCATCACTTCTAGATAATAATTTCCCACTGCTTCTCTCTAATTTTTTTTTTCTTTTTTCTTTTTTTATATCAAACTTGTAGATGCATGGTTTGAGTTACCTATGGGGCAGAAAGTTGTATCCTCAAAAGTCCATTTCTCAGCAAAAACATCTCCTTGAGATGGAATTGAGCAGGATAGTTATGACAGTCTTTCAGATGTGGATTTTAGATTTTCAAATTGAAGAGTCTCTAGCTTTTCCTCCTCTTTTAATAACAGGAGTTAATCAGTGTTTTCAAACTGACTAACCTTTTACCTGGTATTAGATGCTGATGAGATCTACTCTCATCATCATTTATGTCCTTTAAAAAGGGCTGAAAACTTATGTGGTTTTGGTATCCTTGTCATACAGCACCAGCTAGAAATGAAGTTGAAAATCAATATAGTTAAACAAGACTGGGCATATTAAGATCTCTGGGTAATTTCTCTGATCTCTATGGATCTGAATGCATAATTGGCATTAATATTGATAGAAGTTATGGGCTTTAGCTCAAGGACATAAGACCCAACAGAAAATTAAATATTCATAAAAGGAGTGTCATAATTAGCATCCCGGGCAGCAGGTTTTTGAAAATTTGTGATAGTTTAATCCCTCCTTTGGATATAATGGCAATCTTTTCACCATGGTGTGGGCTGGATTCACTGGAAGAAATGGGTGCACAGTGGGAATTCCTGAAAATTCCTGACAGTTCCATCTGTCTTCAGTCTGTAGCTCTCATAATAATTAGCTGTTTCCTGTATCAATACCTCAGGTTCCCAGGACATGTATGAAGTAAAGATTGCTTTGGCCTTACTCCACTTCTTTGGTTTTTACTAAGTTCTGTTGCCTGCAATTTAAAAACAACTTTTATGTTTTTTGACAGTGTGTACTAGAGATTTAGGTGTTTTTAAGGCAAGTAGGAGGCACTAGATTGTCCATGACTGATGTATAGCATAGATCAAATCCACGGCATTCACACATTTTAGACTGAGCTGTATTTTAGTAGGATTTATTGCAGCTAAAGCATATCTTGTACTTTTTTGCAAGCTTTATTATTTTAAGGACAGTTTATAATAGCTGAAACTTGTACAAATTATTTTAGGTCAGCTCGTCTTTGTGAACAAGATCATCTCATGCTTGATCTTTTCCGTTTTGATCAGCATCAACGCGTCAGCTTTGATCTGCTTCTTCCACGCTCACTGGCAAGGTACTGCACAGGGCATGGTATGTGGTACCCACGGAATTTCCTTGCTGGTGTTTGTAAAGTCAGTCTGCCTGATTTGTGTGAGCTCAGCTGTTTGGAAAATAAAAGTGAGTGCACTGGGAGGCCCTGCTAATTTTGCCTGCACAAGGTGGTGAAAAACCAGCACGGTACCTCCTCAGGATCCTACGTATTCTCCTTTGTCTATCTGACATTGATGGTGAGTGTGTCATTTCTATGTA
Organism: Pomatostomus ruficeps; assembly: GCA_013400735.1. Taxonomy (NCBI): domain Eukaryota; kingdom Metazoa; phylum Chordata; class Aves; order Passeriformes; family Timaliidae; genus Pomatostomus; species Pomatostomus ruficeps. The sequence continues at coordinate 142,385 of VYZT01064595.1, forward strand.
TTTAAACGTTGCCAACCTGTAAATTATTCACCAGATAAAATGCCAGTTTTACATGAATATCCCTAAAGGTAATTATACCATCACAGAACAAGAGAATAATGGAAAAGTTCATTACAGCACAAATCACCCCAATGCTGGAACAAACGGAGGTCTCTTTTGTGTAGGAGTGAGCTTGGTTACACCTGTGGGTTTTCTTTCACTGTTGTTCTCTTTGGTGAACTTTTAAGAAAAATCCCACAAATCACACTGTAACTTGTGTAATTAAAAGCATGCAGATGATTTTGTAAACTCAAGCCCTGTGGATGGATAGAGTTCAGTCGTTCTTTGATCTAGTTCTGCAGACAGGAACTACCGAAGCTAGAGGGAAGCAGTGTTTTCCAGAGTCTGAGTTTTGGACTCCCATGTAAACGCATTCTAACAGGAATTTGAAATACAGATTGTAAGGTTTCTATGAGTAAAATATGAAGAGGAAGAAAAGCCTGTGGAAGCACCAGAAAGGAAACATGGTATATGAGGCAAGGTTCAAAGACACACAGAGCAGCAAGATCCCAGCACAGTCACATAAAAGTTTTCAAGACCCTGAGATGGGGAAACAAAGGAGAGAGCAAAATAATGAACAGATAGAAGCTGTTAGGACTTGATGAAGGGAAGATAAAGAACATGGCTGCAACCATGAGATATCCAAATAAAGGGATAGAAGACAGTAAATATATGAAAATGTACAACCATAGCCTCTCCTTTGTAAGGACAGCCCTGGAGAGAGGAATCACTGAGAGCTGGTGTCTCCTCTGCCCCATGACAGGAAAGGGATAACAGGCAGACCACTTCAGTGCAGGTGTTTCTGTGCTTGCAAATGTGTGGGTGTGAAAAAATAAGTGCAAATGATTTAATTCAATCTTTTAATGTAATTTATTATTAAGTATTATGCTTTTCCACTCTTACAGAGTCTTTTCTCCATTCATCTTTTTTGTCAAACTATGGCTATGATAGTCCAAGCACATATTACTATAGCCTCAACAGCTGTCCTGATTGATTTATAAATAATTACAAATTCCACTTTACTGCTGGGGAGTCAGTGAAGTTCAGACAGCCAAATGCATATGGGTTTAAGAATGATGGCTCTGTAATGTCTGTAATGCATTTTATGTAGTTATATCACAATTACAGTTAAAAGGTGTGGAAATGTGAAAAGCTTGATATTTCTTTGAAGGCCAGCAAAACAATTTTTTTCCCTCTCCTTTCTGTTTTTGTTCAGTTGTGTTTTGTTGAGTATCTCTAATTACAATGACTTTTAAAAGTGCACTTGTACAGCTAATCTTCTTGTTGCTTTTTCTCCTTTTTAGATGAGTAACCACAGAGCTCTTCCTGTGAAATGTATCAAATGTGAAATTGGGCTTTGCTCCTTGATTATAGTTCTCCAGTTACATGATAATTGCAGGTTATGATTACAGGTATCAAAATTAATTACAACATTTCAGCTGCACTGTTTTATACAATGATGCTGTTATTTACATGACATTGTACGAATGCTTGGAAATAGATTGACAGAAAATACAAGAAAATTTCCCTTCTCCTGGAGTCTTTGCTTGGGATTCAGTCAACATTTGAAGGGTGAAGAATGATTGAGGAAACAAGAATAAGTGTGTGGAACACCAAATATGATTCAGTGCATCTCCTGACCAGAGCAGTGACATACTGAGTTTTGCTGTAGGTCCAGAGCAGTGGTTTTGATAATGGCATGGCTAAACGAAGAATTGGGAAAGATTAAAAAGTTATTTTAGAGGTAGCTGGTTGAGCAAGAGTTGCAGAGAGGCAGGGCTTGCTTTGGCTACCTGGAAGTTTGTCACTTCCACTTCTTCAGCAGCTCCTTCGCTGGGACTGCAAACGCACTTCCATATAAATACAACAGATGTGTGTGTACACTGCCTCTGTTTCTTTGCTGACTACGTTCATTCACTATCAGTTCCTTAAAGTTTAATTGTGGTGAATACTCCTATCCCTGCGAGTGTTCCAGGCCAGGTTGGACAGGGCTTGGATCAACCTGGTCTGGTGGGATGTGTTCCGGCACATGGCAGGGGCATGGGAACGAGATGGTTTTAAAGTCTCTTCCAACCTAAATAATTTTGTGATTCTAAGACCATATAATCCCTATATTTAGCATTTTATTTATGTTTCATGATTTGATTGACTTTTTTGCCTTTATGTAATATTGTCTTATTTGCATGTGGTTTTTTATGTCAGCTCTCATTAAAATAAATGAGGGTACTTTTGCTCATTTGAATGGCAGTTAGTGTCAAAACAAAATTTGTTAGAATCTATTCTGCCTTGTAATGAAACTTGCAATGCTATATTAGCTGCATAACCAAGAACATTATGAAAATTAACTACTGCACCTGCTCAGTACTTAATATTCATTCTTGCAGAAAAATACCTGGCTCATTTCAAATATTTTCCCCACAATACCCAAAGACCTATTCTGAGGATGCTTGGTAGAACAAAATCTAGTCATTCTAATTTAGTGTCTCTTTTTTATTTTAGGGAGCAGACACAACCTCAAATTAGGCTACAGTCATATTTTGTGAGGTTCCAGTACGTAAAGCCATGTAATGAATTTCAGTGTTTTTCTGATACCTTGGTGTACTAAATTTTATCTGAATCCTTTCAGCCAGTGACTCTGAAAATCTGTTTATAAAGCAAGCACCAGTTCAGCCTTGCATATCATACTACTGCTACAAAAAAAAAAACAACAAAAACAAACAAACAAAAACCACAGCATTTTGAGGTTAATGAATCTTTTATCTAAATGATATGTCACTAAGCAGATATTAACTATATCAGAGTCTTGACAAGTTTTTATATGTTTTAATCCCAAGCTATGGTTACTTGCAGAACACTGAAGATTACATAGGATTTCTGAATACATCTAATCCCCAGAGTCACTGAAGCTTGTGACACATTATCAGCAATCTTATTAAATCTGCAGAACTTCTGTCTGACTTTTCCTTGCCAGGCTGTGCAAGCAGGTAACAGTCTAGAAGGGCAGTGAGAAGTCTATAATAGATTCCATAAAGAATAATAGAGAAATGAAAGAATATGTGGTAAAACAGATGCTTTTGAACCATAACTGCCTGTTGTCCTGAGGTCCCATTTTGCATACGTATATGTGTAGTAAAAAATCCCCGAACTGTGTCACTGCAGCTGACTGGTGTGTTTGAGATGAACAGTGGCACAGGTCAGCAGCTCAGCAGCCTCCAGGGCAGTCTGGGGACAGACCAAGATGAGCAGTGTCACAAACCCATTCAGCTGCCAGGCACAGGGTCTTACCTCTTGATAGAGCACAACTCCTCAGGAAGATTTCTACAGAGATTCTGGAGCAAACAGTTTCCTTTTAAACAATGCCTTGGAAGCTCCATGTGCACTGGCATTGGGTTTACCATGCAGTTTCCCCTTGACTGCATTTTTTTGTAATGACATAGCTGTTTTATTTTGAAATACACATCCTTATCTGGCATCCCTGCTACTCTTTTGACATGAGTTTGTGTGTGCTGTGCTGTAGGAAGGATGGTTTCTGTTCATTCTTCCACATGAAAAACAGCTGTTTAACTACCTATTACCCTTACGAATGCTACTTCCTCACTTCATTTTTCAAAGCATTCTTCAGTTTCTTTAGTTTGGTGTTTTTCTGTAAACTCTATAGAAGCATCCTGCATCTCTGCTGCCTCCCTGCAGTTTGGCCAGTGGTTCGTCCTCCTTTCTGCTGTCACCTGGGACAGTTTCTGTTTACAATTTTGATGGATGGGTATGTGCATTTACTGCTGCAGCTTCCAGCTTTCAGTCAGCTTGTGCAGACAGTCGAGTCCCCTTTGCCCCGAGGTTTGGGTGTGCAGCTCTGCAGCAGCCTTGGACTCCACCTGCATTAGCCTGGCAGCCCTCTGGGTTCATTAATGTTAACTCATGTCTCCTAAGACCACAGGTGAATCTTGTAGTCATAGTAGCAGTAAAGTAAATTAAAATAAACAAATCAGTACCAAGGAATCCATTTCTTCACATCATCATCTAAACTGCACTTAGAAAATCTTCACTGATTCTGCTCAGAATATATTGAGATTTCATTCCATCTTTTGTTCTCTTCATTTAAAACTTTAAGGGTTTTTTTTCCCCCTCATTTCAATTATTAGACATTAGCCAGTATTGGGCTTTTTTGCAATGCCATATTATTCTGCTTTTTATGTACCCTGATAACAGTTCAATATGAAACCTGCAGGGGGCTGGCCTAACACCATACGCTGCAAAACATGAACCCCCTTGAAAGAGAGCAGAAAGTGCATTTCCTTATGTACTGAGCTTGAGAATGAGGAGCAAGGCTGTGATTTCAGGGGCTGATGTGTGGTGGTGCTCGAGGTACTTCTGATACAGCTGGTGGAGACTTAGTTCACGTGTGGCAAAAGGCCTTAATTATACTGATGAGAACACGAAAGGAATTTTGGCCCCAGTTACTACCTGCAGCATGTTGCATTTTAAGAAGCTGGAGAATGAATATATGCCAGAAAATGTCTCAACTTTCAGCAGTGGCCCTCCCTAATTGAAAAACTGGAATAAATAACTCGGGAAAAGAAAGAGGGAACCACTGTTTTCTCAGTTCTGTGTGAAGGTTTGAATTAGTTTTAGGGGTTGAAAAATATACTTTTTTCCATAACTTGAAAATATTTTCACTATATATCATGTTTTAAAATAAAATTATTAATGTGGTGAGTAGAATTTCTGTAGGGTTTCCTTTCTTACTTCTCTGTTTTTTCATTTTTAAATATTTGTTCTTCCAGGAAACTTTTAAAGCAAACTAAGATATTAGGATATTTTAATTTTTTTTTTCTGTAAGGATCATCTGTTTCTTAAATATAGGAAAACTTATTTTAAAATATGTTGTTTTATATGGACACACAGACACACATGTGCATGCACAAATGCTGCATAAAATGTCAGATAAAGTGTTTCATCTTACAGATGTTACTTGATTCAATAACAGAGAAATTATTTTTTTTAAAAATTACACAATAACCACTGGAAGAGAAAGTAGTTGAGGAGTACAGCCAAGTAATTATCATGAGAACTTTTAGATGTCATAAGGTTTTCTGTAAAATTCTCCTCGGTTCCAGTACATCCCCCAGTACCAAGGGAACTGTGTTTTGGTGGGCCAATTAAAAGTCACCCCCTTTTCTGTCAATAAGGAAAGCAGGGAACAAAGCTAACCCTGGCTCAGGAGTGGACTCGGTACCATCTGCTGAGCCATAACTAGATTAGGAAAAATAGTCCTCACAACTGGAGGGTTGTTGTAAGACATGTCCTTTGCATAGAATTAGTTTCTGCCAGAATTATATTATGCACATGAAGAATGATTATAGGCAAGCCCCAAGACTAAAAAAGATTAATTATGGGCCTATTATTAGAAGCTTCTTTTGCATAATCCTATTAGTTTGTTCATATGTTCATTTGTCCCCATATGTGTGGGAGTATATTTATTAAGTTTATGTAACGGAATACACTGCTGTTTATTTGGGGGGGGTTATGTTGGCTTATTTTAGCTTTATTTGCCAATACAATTTCTGTCCCTTCTCCTTCTCCCAAGAAGGATTTACTTTGGGTATTGCAAAGAACAGTTAGTTATGAGGAGCTGCACAGAGCATTAGGCCTCTTCCCCTGGTACAGACTCTCTCTGTTGGCACATCAGGGTTATTAAAAATCAAACAAGTGTAAAAGGCTGAGTTTGGTACTGCAAGATTTATCACTTAGGATAAATGAACAATTGTCACAGTGCCATAAATGTGATGGGCTCCAAGTTCTGCCTTCAAGTGGAAAACAATTTACGTTGCTGACACAGTCCATTTCTTAGAAAGTATCCAGAGAGTTTCCCTTTAAAAAAATTAATTGCATTGAACATTGAATTTTAAGCATTTGGCTTTCTTGAGACAGGGCTATGAATCTGTTGGGCTTTTTCTGTTCCTGTCGTGGTTGGCATCCTCTGACTGTCAGAATGGAGGGACGTTTTGTGCTAAGCTCTGCTTCAAGATGCCACAGCTCATGGCATGTTAATGTACCAGGGACAGATCCCTGTTTGTAAGGAATACTAATGGAAGCACTGGGGGAAGAATAAGAAACTCTTTGTTTTGTATATTCAGAGCAGGATGTGGACATAATGATCTGGACTGCTCATAAGCTTTTCAGTGTATGGAAGTCATCTATTGTGGGTGCTTAGACCCAAGATTATGGGGGGTTTAGAAGAATAATCCAGTATTCTAGTAGTTGTATTTCCTTAGCTTTTGCTGGCACTTTGAACCTTAATCTGGAATTTATTTTTTTTTAAGTAAATACCAAATTATATATGTTGGAAGCAAGGACACAGAGTCTTGGGTGACTGTCACAGGCTGGGGATGCGCCATGTGACAACTGAGGTCACTGAACAGAAGGGGATGTGCACTGGTTGGGCTGGGGCTGCACAATGGGAACTAAAGACCTGCTGCCTCTTTTGTGCTTCCCATTAAAAGTAAATCCATGTGTGCAGCATCAGCTCTGAAGACCTATCTGTGCAACACCTGTTCCACACCTGATATCTTGAGCTTTCCAAAACTCAATCTGAATGTTAATTCTTTTTACTTGAAAGTGTCATTCCTGCTTTTGGTGCAAAATTCTCCCCGTGAGAATACCTGGCCTGTAGAAGAACTATTTTGTTCCGATGCTTTTTCTTTTCTTGGGGCTGAAGAAGACAGTATGAAGCAGAAAGTAGGTCTGTGATACACCTTCCCCCATCCCTCTTGTCCTTTTTTCCCCACACATACACAGTTGTCTTCTGTGTTTTGACTTAATAGAATGTGCCTACTTACAGAGGGAAAAAGCAAAAGACAAAGCAGGATTAATCACAATGTAATATCTGTTTCCAAGAAGTTAGGCACTTATCACATTTTTATGTCATGCAGAATAAAGCCATAAGTATCTAGCTCTTGAAATGTCAAAGTTTTTTAGTATTAAAGTAGTAACTGGGTGTTGTTTTGGGGCAGTTTGCTTCACACTTGCACTCAAGTATTAAAAAAGAACAAACAAAACCCACCTTGCTTAATATAATCAAGAAAACATTTACAGAACTCACCTGGCTGTGCATCAAACTAAGATTTTTCTCTTCCTTTGCTGGTGAATAGGGACTTTTGACTCACATAAACAGGAGACCAACATCTATTTCTAGTCCTCAACAGTGAAATCAAGCAATTTCCAGTGTAAACTCTCTTGCCATCTTATCAGTCTTAGCACATCTAAGTCATTGCTGAAAGGTTTTTCCTCTTTCACCTTTTTCTGCCTAAAATTATGGCTCTGTTACATACTGGTTAGCTATATTCTGTAGGTATAGGTAGGTACTGGTATTTGACACTATTCTTAAGGCAGACTGTACATTTGTGAATGTACTAATAGAAAAGAGGAGAGAGAAAATGAAAAGTAAAAGAAATTATACTTTCTCTTCCAGAAATTATTTTTCTTTAGAAAGGGCTTTGGTGTTTCTAGGGGTTTTTGCTGTTGTTTTGGTTTGTTGGTTTTGTGGGTTTGTTTTGCTTGGGCTTTTTTTTTGGTGGGGGAAGTGTTTTTCTCTTTAGGAAGTAAAACAGAGTATTATAGTGATAGAGAAACTGTGCCCTGCCTGGTTTTGGTGATGCAGCAGGAGCCAGTGAAGAGAACAGCTGTTTGGTAGATGCCTGGTTTTCAAATACTATCTACAGGACAAATCCTGTTTAAGAGGTTAACTTTCTCCAGGCAGTTGGAGTTTGTAGAAAATAATCTTTTGTCATTTCCATCTTTATCTTTGCCACCTAAAGAAGGAGCATTGCATGTGGTGTGAGTGACCGACTGCAGAGTGAAAGGAAGCTGTGTGAAACACCATCCTGGCCTGTCAGCTTCTTTATCCTCTGTTTCTGTCTCTCTGTAGTCTTTTATTTGGGTTGACTCTGGGGTTGATTGTTTATTTTTTATTTCCCCCTCTTGTCTTGGAAACAAAGAACCAGCTTGAGCTCTGCTTGGGACATTTCAGGAGGACAGAGATGAATTGTCCCCAGAACTCCTTGTGGAGCAGCTGGGGTAGTTCAGTTTTGGCAGTCAGGTGCAAGAGGTTTTCTTGGAGTTCAAATAGAAGGTTCTGCCCATGTATGTTTTTCTTAATTTCTATATTCTGGTTGTTTTTTTGGTTTGGTTTTTTGCTAAGGGTCCGTGTGTATGAAAGCTAAAACTGTTGTTTCAGGCATTTCTTTACATTGGATTCTCACCTCAATGCATAAAACCTGCTCATAAGATTTTGACGAGTACTGAGCATGTCCATAAAAGAAGAAACTGACTCCTTTTTGATTTCCTTTTGTTTACTGTACTGAAGGTCATTACTCCTTATCCTGAAGTGTGTCTGGCTAAAGCTCCTTGAATTGAGGCTTCAAAAGGATTTTTCTCTTCTCCTAGTCTTGCTATATTATTTTATCATACTGGATGCCTTGATTACTTTCTTGTCTACCTGGTAAAATTTCTGCATTGAGAATGATCTGTCTTCAGCTTGCTATTCTTCCTCATTAAAGCAAAGAAATTGCTTTTGTCTGCTGGCTTTTAAACATATGCACACACCTGAATGTATTGTCTGCTGTATCTGGAAAGAATACTTTAATGCATAGAGCCATACCAAATTAGCATTAAGGTCGGGTGAGAGAAGATATGGGGCAGCAGCACAAGCTTTAGAAGCCTCAAGGACACACACTGTAGTTCTCTACCGATCCTAACAGGAACACCTGTGGTGTCACTGCTGCCCCAGATAAGTAATTTATAACAGCTCTTGCCGTGTTGTCACTCCAGAGCTTGGTGATTTTAGCCAGAAGTGATCTCAGTGTGGACTTGTAAAAGAAGACAAAACCAAAGGGGAGCAAAAAGCCCAGGACAGAAGCATTAGCTGCTGTCCTTGTCAGGTGACAGCCTTGGTCTGGGAAGGGAGGTGTGTGCAGAACACAAGTCCTAGATTCCTGCACACCTCTGCCAAATGTTCTGATAAATAAGTATGGGGTTATTGAACGATATATTGTACTGTTTACCTCTTATTTTTTCAAATAAAAGCGTGTCTGCAAAATCAGTGTTGCTGGAGGTGCTGTGATGTGCCTTTAATAGGCAGGGTAGAAAAGAGATATCTGTAAAAGAGTTTTGTGCTTGCCTAATCCTAGTGGGACTGGAGAGCTCCCAAGCATAATTTGGGGATTTCTGGGAATCTGCTTTTCCCAGGCATAATTTGGGGATTTCTGGGAATCTGCTTTTCCCAGGCATAATTTAGGGATTTCTGGGAATCTGCTTTAATTTAATTTAATTAAATTGACTGCCTTGTTAACTTCTGCAGCAGGACTAGAATCTTTGCAGTATTGCATGGTGCATGTGCCCAAGTCTAGTGTACCCTTGAAGGTGGGGATTCTGCTTGAAAGCTATGTTTTTACTTTGATAAAAACTCCTAACAATATAAACAATCACCATTTCTCAAATTTCACATTTTAGATTTTAAAATTTAGTGGATTTTACTTTACCTTTCCCTCCTCATTCATGACTACGGAACTCAAGCTGAAATGAGAGGGGTTTTTACTAATAAGGTGGTTGTATTTGTTCAATAACTGAAGATAATGTGTTGAGTAACGATAATTTAGACTCCCCAAGAGGAGAATTAACTCTGGCAGTCTGAAGGCAAAGCTTCTCACCAAAGAGGAGCCGAACCTTCAAACTGAGGGTGTCAGGAAGCACTCTGTGAGCATGCACAGCATTTACACAGTGGAAGCCCCACCACAGCTGTAAACATGACTTTCGGAACAGTTTTACACAGCCATGTTAAAGATACACCTCACAGTGACATCTGCATGACATAAAATAATGGGATATTAGGAGAGGGGCTCAATTTTTAGCAACTGCCATCACTACAAAATTCTTGAGATCCATAGGGATCTAGAGGCGCTGTTTGTATGTTCTGTTTCAAAGAGAAGTAGTGCAAGCCTTAATTAGATGAATTACCTAATTGTTAGTATTATTGTAATAATTTGAGGTACTTCTAGATAGACTATTTTAAAAAATACCAGACAGAACTTACCTGGTACTTTACTTGTAGCCTTTCTCCCTTCTCTCTGTCCCTCTCTCCTTCAGGGGGTAGTTGTTTTTTTTAAATTTGGGCAGGAGGGTGGATGGTGGTGCCTGCTGTGTCCTTTGGAAAGTTTATAGGTGCTCAACACCATAGGAACACATTTCAGTAAGAGTAGCAATAGGTTGTTAATAGAGCTTCTAAAAATCTCATTTTCTGTTTACTATGAAGTTTCTTAGGTCCTATGCTGCAATCAGTGCTATGCAAGGAGATTCTTTTTCATATCCATGCCATAGAGATTCCCTTGCCTTGTTCATTCTGCTCTTCTGGGTCTCTTCCACTGCGCAGGGAAAGCAAATGAGAGACAGGGGGACTTTTTCTGGTGAAAATTATTTAATATGGAAGTATAATTGAGGAACCTCGCAATTTAGCAACATAATTTGTAGTTACTGAAATATTGCTTCTGTTTTATGGAATTAGATTTTAATCTAATAGTAATTTTAGTAATATCTAAAGGAAGTAATTTTTTCTTTCTTACTGATGGCACAATTGACATTATGGTAAAGGATGAATGAGGAGATCCTTGTGTTGGAGGCAGCAAAATTATCTTGATTTTTTTTTTAAATAGAAACCTTCATGCTCAAAAAAAATTGACTTGGCAGTATTTGTGAAGACTCAGCTTACTTTGAAAGTCCAACTGTAGAAACGTATCAGCTTATAGGGCCCTTGGAGATCTTCCAACTTGCCTATCAAATAAACCTTTTATTCCTCTTAAACCAGCTGTTAGGAAGCAGAGAGAAACACGATGCTTTATGATGCTGATTAAAGCAGTAATCTGGTGACTGTTTTATTCAACATATAAAGATGTGCTGATGAAAGAGTCATAAGCAGTGAAATTACTGCCTCAGGTTGACAAACCTGCAATCAGTTCTGGTTTTTTTCACCCCTTTAGTGGCTGCTTGTTCTTAATCTCCTTGAACAACTGTATTTTAGTCTAACCAGATGTTAAAACATTTTGGTTTAATCATTGCTAGATATTCAGTGACAAGAGATTTCAGTGTTTAAAAGCCTGACCTTGAATTCTTAAAATCACTGATTTTGATACAAACTTGGTGTGTAAGGCATGGTAACTCAGATGTTAATTAGGATTGCTTCAGCATCTGCAAACCACTGTGAAGTCTTTAAAAGTAAGTTGATTGCGTTTCACACAAGTACAGTAATCTGTCCAAGTGTATGAAATTGCAGGCTCATGGCCGCAGATGTTTCAATTTAGTAGAGTATGGCAGAATAGTTTTGAGGTCCTCCTTTATGTAGATTTCACTGTAGCTTTGGATTTTGTAAGAACTCCTCAGTAAAACCTGTCTGTTAATTGATTTTCTGTAACAGTGTCTGTGCTTTGATGTAGCTACTATTTTCTATCTACATCAATATAATACAATCTTCTGTCACACTTTCTTTTAAAAGTCACATAGAAAAAGCTACTCTCTTCAGTGTAATTAACTTTCTAGTAGTTGCTGTTTTGTTTATATATGTGGTTTACATACAAATAATAGTTTGGAGTAGTCCGTATATTCAGATCATCAGAGGTACTTCCTGATACTTTTCAGCTTGCCTTTTGAAAAAGAAGTCTGCATGAACAAATGGCAGGACATTGCCAAGGAGAATAGGTGAAATGCATTGTTATTTCCAGCCAGGGGAAGCCTTTTGAGTGGTCTAGATGGTTGAATCAAAGAACTTTCTCCCAAAGCCACCGAAAAAGCACATTCCACAGGCTTCCAAAGATTGCCCAGTTTCTTTCCAGAAATGCCATCAATCCAGATGCATAAAAACTCTTTTCTCAAAAGAAAAATAGGTACATCAGCTGCAAACATTCTAATTAAAGCCTGTTTAAAAATCCCTTTTAATGAAATGTAAAGATCATGTTCCTAGGCCTCTGAACAGCAGAACACATATCAGCTCTTGAGTCAGGCATAGACTTCCACCGGTGGAGTTGTCTCAGTGATGAAAACTTGTCTGAGACTATGGATTAATCACTTGTAGTTTACCAGATAATCAATAATTTTACTGACTTCTGAAGTGGCTGTCTGAACATGTGGGATGTCCTTTCAGTCATTGACTTAGCCTTTTGTTGTGGGTGATTGATTATTGCATTATTCTGTACACCAACAATGTAACAGATCTGGTTTAGAGGAGGAATCAGGTTAAGCTGTAGGCCTCTTGTCGGCATTCAGACATGGAGGCGACTTTCAGCATGGCCTCGTGTCCTGAGAATTATCTGTATGGGGCTGGGCAATGTCCAGTCACTGCAGCCCATGGGTGGCTGTGTGCACAGGCAGCTGTGGGACACAGAGGCTGCTCCTGTCAGTGGTCACTGAAGGTCTTATTATCTATGCAGATTTAAACAGGACACTGGTGAGGGTAATTGTTCTCCAAGAGATAAGATCAATAGATCTGTGCCTGTTCTTTAATAACATCCTGTTGAGGCCTGACAGAACAATTTATTTTTTTAGCAGAAACAAAAGAATACCTGTGGGTTTGGCCCTGAAATGGTTGAGCACAGGCAAATGCCTCTGGTGTTTGGTTCTGTTTTTCTTGGAGGTCAAAAGTTTTGAAAAATAATAATGAGGTTGTGTAATGTAATAGAAGCTAATGTCCAGATTTCCTAAGAATTGAAGAGTTGTTTGCAGCAGAGCAAGCAATGCAGCTCTTGTTTTCAAAGATGCTGGCAGCAAAAGGAGGCCAGCATGAGAAATCAGGCAAGCACTTTATTATCACACAATCCAGGCCATGCTGGATCTTTTCATAGAGATGACATATATTTTCCCTGAAGGGATGTATTTTCATATGAAATGTTGTTCATATTTCTGGCAAACCATTTCAATTGAAGTCCTTTTTAATGCAGATTATCTGAAAAGGTTTAAAAGGAAAGAAAGTTGACTGAGGCTGATGGACACTCTTTTAGTAAATGTATTTGGAAGACTAATTTGCCTAATTACTTTTAGAAATATAGCCAGCACTTATTTTATTATCTCATACTAATCAAGTTTTTGTTGATATTCAGATCTTAAAATCTAGGTAAATAATTTTAGGCTGCAAAGATAACAACTGCATGTAGCCATTGCAAATGAAATAAATAGACAGTAAGTGTTAATGTCAGTTCTTATTTACTGCTCTGTTTTCATAAAAGGATGAAAAATATGAGGGCATGAGGGATTGAGTACTATCTACCTTAAATCAACAGGGTTATTTTTCCACTGTAACCTTAAGGAAGATGCTCTTGTACCAAGATGTAGAGGTGGCAGTAGGGCACCTGTCCTGCTCCCCTCCAGCCTTGGCAAAGCCGAGGGGCCGGATGAAGATCCCTGCAGGGTGGGGGTGCAGACAATCCCTGTGCATGGGCTGCCCCAAAGCTGAGGGTTGGGAGTACAACTCCCAGAAGAGGGAGAGGGGTGAGCTCACGCTTTATGTTGGGGAGGCTGTGTGAGTAGCTCTGTGTGTGTGATTGGTACTTCTTAGGAGAAGTTATAGATGAGTACCTAGAGAATTATAGGCTTTAACATTTCATAAATGTGGAATACTGTGGTTTAACTGTTTTAGTGCAGATACTGATCCTGAAAGTATAGTTCACCAATTCCAGTTGATTGGGTCATTCATGAATCAATAGACTGCTCCAATCCTGACTGGCCTTCAAACCCTGAGAATTGAGTAGTTTTCCCCTGTGGCACTGAGGAATCTTTTGTTAAGGTTAGTTAATGGGCACATTATAATGTTTCTGGTTCTAAAAAAGTGAAAAACTACTTAACACAAATGTTTATACTTTAGCTTTTATAGTTTGGCAATCAGTTTAAAAAGAAACCAGCAAATTCTAAGCATTGCCTCCTTTAAGGCTGCATCCTGTAAGCTTCAGGAGTCTGAGGACAGCCTTCAGTCAGGTTTTTCACATATGGTACCCTGTGTGACTAAGGAAAAATAGGAAAAGTCAGCCACTTGAACAGACCATTCAATATCGTCATTTGTTCAGAGTGATTCCAGAGCCTGTTGCTTCAGCTATATTAAAGTGTGCAGTGTGTGGTAAATTACTGTGAGCAGTGATGGTCACACTAGGAATTAATGGTAACAAAAATAAATGAATTTAAATTCCAAATTTTATGGGTCACTAAAATTTCCCTTCATACCAGGGCAAAGTTACCTAGCAGTCATAAATTTTAGACATTTTAAAAAGAAGTGAGAATAAGCACACAACAAAATACACATACAAAAAAGAGCAGTTTCTTTCTTTTTCTTGCACTGCTATTAAAGGTGAAAGAACAAAATCATTAAAGAGCTTGCAGAAAAGCTAAGATGAAGAATTTCTCAATAAGCAAAATATTGGGGGGGAAAAAGCATAAAAGATAAATTCTTTGTAGGAGAAATCAGTTCTTGTCTTGTTAAACTCTGGGCAATGAAGGGTGGTCAGAAGTATCCACTCATCTGAGCTGCATGTCCCCCTAAGAGAATATTCTACAGCCTCCTACAAAACCTTGAACTCCTGGTGGAAAGCCAGTGATCAGAGTAGGTGTTTGTCAAGGATGAAAAAATCACAAATCAAATGATCTCTCATGGACATTAATGACTCTGGGTGGTAAAGGTCTAAACCTGCCTGGATCCTGCACCCAGGGAAGCCCTTGGTGATTTGAATTAAACTAATATACATCTAGTGCAAATATAAAGCAAAACACTTTCTTCTCAAAAGGCTTTGGAGAATCACAGGTCACTGGAAAATTGATGATTGCCCTGTTTATTTTTTTTGCTAGAAATTCACATACACAGTCAGAGTACTTCTTGTAATGTTAAGTTTAGCTTGAAAAGCTGTTTCAGTAATTCCTTTCTCATATGCCTACAAATGTAACTGAGCAGTTTGTATTGATTTGGCCTTGTGCCAGTATTTTTTAAAACTCTGATTATTATTGTGTTTTATATATACCTTTTCACAGATGCAATCTGAAGTGTTCATGCAAGCTTAGAAATAATCATCACAAACCATGCTGGTGCCAGTATTTGCTCTGAGGAGATTTCTGCCACAGCAGAACTACATTTAATTTGGTTTAGCAGGGTGATTTGAATAAGAATTAAAGATATATGAAATTTTGCAGGGAAAAAAGGTTACTCTTTTCATTAATGCAACATGTTCTTTTGACTACATCTCAATTAAAAAGTAGCAGCTGTGCTATCAGTGGCCAGGCCTGGAGCCCCAAGACTGCTCCAGTCTAGAGGTGCCTATTGTGCACAATTCCTACCTGCTCCCACTCAACCCCTTCTAACTTTAAAGACACAAGAAAATAAAACTAGATAAGATAATAAAGGAATCTACTATTAATGAATTGGTGAATATTTAGCAGGTCATATTTACATGTGATACTTAGAGTGGAATTATTCTTTTGGAAAGTGGTTAACGGATTTTTCTCCAGTGGCTGTCTGCTTAGCATTCCTTAAAGAACATTTCCTTAATCTCATCTCATGAAATAGTTTCCTTGTTGGTTCCCAAAGCTGACATTTTAGGTTATACCTCAAATTGTATTAAGCATAAGGGTATCTGAATATAGAAAAAAGAATTCAAGCATAGGCAATTTTAATTATCTTTAATCTTTACCATTAGAATCTTACAAATCAATGAGTAAGCACTGCATTCAGCAGCATATATTGGGGTCATTTTTTCTAAGGCAGAAATGTTATCTTCCATTTAAAACAACAAAACAAAGTAAGTAAACTTTTATTGTATTTTTCACTTAATCTCAGAAAAAAATCAGATGAGTCTAGAATCCCTGCAGTTATTATGAATTACTGCATAGTACCAATGTTCATATGTATAAAATCCTTTCAGATTCTCTAAATTAAATTTTCTTTAGATTTTGTTGGCTTTACTGTTGCAGTACCTTAAAAAAAAATCTGTCTCTCTAAATGAATTTACTCTTTCTGATAATCCAGTTGATGAGGCAAATGTATAAAAATCCCACTAATGTAGGCTGAGACATGTCCCAAAGTAGCTTGCTTCTCTAGTCAGAAAATCATAGAGCACTTAATAATCCTTCAGCCTTCTTGAGAAACGTATAACGATATTATGTTTGCTCAGATAGATTTTATTTAATCCTTTCAGAATATTGCATTAGACTGGGAGGCTGTATTTACTCTTGTGCGTTTCCAGTTAGCAAAGGATAAAGCTGGAAAAAGGAATTTAGGTTGACTTCTAATAGGAAACAGTTCTGCTGAAACTCAGAAGCTGATCTGGGTGTGATAAAGGACTACTCACTTTGACTTCCAGGGACAAAATTCTTCTTGAAGATGTAATCTTGACTGTGCTGCTTTCACACTTGCAGCACAGCCATTTGTTTTCTCCCCTCCCATGCTAAGAGTCCCCCAGGAAGCAGCATTAGTCCTTCAGACTGTGAATGTGCCTTCGTTTGCTGCCTCTGCAGTGCCCAAGGGGCACTCGGCCAGAAGCAGAGCCAGAAAACCCTCACGAGGAGCACACAAACATGAAGCAGTCCTGAGCAATCTTGTCAGTTCAGCAGCTCTGCAAGATGCTTACCAACACTGAAATCAAACTTCTGAAGTCTTTTGATGATGCAAAAGTAGTTACATATCCCAAAAAACAGTGTATGAAGAAGTATGAGAGTGAGTTATCATTTTTCTGGTGACCTTAACGCCATCTACAAATGGTCACCTACTTTTTCAAGGTCAGCCTTGGATGGATTCTCTGCTACTCTCACAGAGATAGAAAATAACCCTGAACAGGCAGTAGGAGACTCTCCATAAGTCTTTATTCTGGTATACATCAAAAGCCAGTAGCGTGAGGATGATTCCAATGTGCTGTACTGTGGAAATCTGAGAACAGTTGGATCCTGAAGAGCTGCAGCTCTTGAGAAGTTCAAACTGGCCTCCCTCTGCCCCAAAGAAGCAAAGTTGGTATTCTTTAAGTGTTTCTAGGAGACACTAAGAGATTATTCTAATTTTACATGCATGCACTTTATGTGCTTTCAATCGTAATGATTTTTTTTTTCCTTTTTAAGTGTGGAGCTTTTTTGTTTGATTCCTTTCTTGTTCCCGTAGTGGCTGAGTGAATGATAGGTTTATACAGTTGCTTAGCCGAAAATAACTGGTACTTGGTACTGGATCTGGGGAGGTATCAAGTACTTGTCACTCATTTATATTTCACGGCATCATCTTCCTGCTGGCAGTAGCAACAGGGCACAGAATTAGATGGTCCTTTGTTCTGGTCCAGGACAGGTGTTTTTTTCTGATTTTGTCAGGAGACTATAAATGTGGCTCAGGGACAGATTAATCCCATGTAACAGCATTTCTAACAACTATTTGTCAGAGATGGTTTCTTTTCTTATGACTTTGGTGATGAACTTTGTCAGGATGTGCTTGGGGAGAGCAGCTGTGTTGTGTTCTTGACTTTATACTGTTACTTCCTCAAGTAATGAATCACAGGCAGTGATATACCAACAACACACATTTTGCTTGTCTATGTATTAAGGCATCCTGAAATGTTTAAATTCCTTGTTCCTTCCTGCTTTGTGACCTGGAGTGTAAAATGCATGAGTAAACAGAGAAATAAATTAATTCTGGGCAGAATAAAATTGAAGAAAAATCTGCTAGGTGAAATTCAGCACCACAATGGGAGACTGGAAAATAATAACCATCTCTTGTTCACATATCTTTAACATGAAATCTTGTCTTGAATAGTAATTAGTACTTATGGGGGGGGGAAGGAGAAATCATGAAGAGCTCTGTCTGAATTGACTTTTTAAAGCAGCATATAGTCTGTTAACCTTTGTGGGTTAAATATCTACTGGAGAAGCTGGCAGAAAAATGATTGCTGTGCAGAGACCCCTCAGTTCATGCAGCTTATTGACCGCACTTAGATCACGGCTCTGCTTGGAGGATTCATCTGCTGTCTGGAGCTTCTGCTTCTCCTGTCCCATCCCACCAGCTTTTACATGAACAACGAGTACTACACACAGGGACAGTCACTTCTTGGTTCTTCCATGGGTTTCCTGGAAAAATGACTTGTCCATTAATTAGCAATGGTTCTTATTTCCTTGCTTTTCTGGTACTGCTTTTCCTTTTTATAACAGAATGCTGAATATATATGAAAGCCAAGCAAACATTCTTTACTACAGATGTTGGTAAATGAGCAGCAGCAAGGAAAGGCCAGATGAGATTGGATACATCCTCCTGGTTTTAGATTTCCTAATAAAAAGGAAAGTTCTTGAGAAAATTAAATTTATTGTAAAGATTTGAGAAGTCTTTACCCGTAGAAATATTTTGCTTGTGTTTTTTGAGGAAAGAATATGTATCCTAATGAAAATGTGAAACAAGGATCTTTGAATGCAATACTTACTACTTATTACTCATGTTGACTGTCTTTTAGAATGTATTGAATCAGTAGGCTTTTGTTTGCTTTTCTTTTGTAATCAGAGCACTATATCCACTTAAAACCTGTTTGGGAAACCTCCTGGGACAGGATTTCTCTGAATCAAACTGATAATGGAAATTGATGAAGGAAGAACAGTACGGTGTTGATCTGAGTTATAGACTTTAAAACAATCAAAGTAAATTTCAAGCGCAAATGGGTTTCCTAATCATGTTTTCTTTAGGATTGCATCATATACAGAGGGAAATAGCACATTATTGAAGTGTATTGCATGTCTAACTCAAGCCAACAGCACCATTTACCTTGTGTCATTAAGTCTTACATAAATAGACAGTAGTCTCCCACAAGGGGAATATTTACTTCTGCTTGAAATATGAAGTTATAAGTCTAATAGAAGTAGGAAGGTGTAATGTATTGTAAAGCTATTTTGTGTACCAATAGAATTTCCAATAAACTTAGTTTTTGTTCAGCAGCTCTGCAGTAAATAATTTACAATTATAATGGATATTGCAAAGTTTATGTTGGACAGACGGGAAAAAGTTATACTATGGGTCATAATTAGCAGTAGACTTGATTCGTGGTAGCTTTTCCTTTAAGGTATGTGAATTTAAAATAAATGGTAGGAACTCTCAAAGATTAATTGGAGTCTTAGCAGCATACATGTTTTTGATGTAGGAATGAATGAAGAGAGTTTGGGAGAATTTTCCCCTTGGAGACTAAAGGGCAGGGGTTTGTTTACACTTTTTAACAGAAGGCCTGACTTTGAAATTAAGGAAATGGCTGTAGCAGATTTCTTGCAGAGAGCAATGTGGGCTAGTGGTGTGTGGTGCTACTTGGAAGGAATCAAGTGTAAGATGAGTATTTGGTACCCTAACAACAAAAATAAGGTTTTTTACTGTTTAAGGGCTGATTTAATTTTATGTTCATTAAAACATTTTTAACAATGGACAAACTGTGGATTATGTTATTATTTGATTTATCCACAGTCAAATTGGTTATTATTGTAGTAAACCTCTCTGGATCAAAATTTTATTTATTTCAAATTCCTTCTTTTTTTTTTTTTAAGTTACATGTTGAGAATTGCATGGAGAACTAAGTTAAGATTTTAACAATAAATGAAATAGCTGAAAATATCTGCTGCTTTGTAGTGTTTATTGGAAATATATTAAGAAATCCTATGGCAGAATCTATAAATATTACATATGACACCATTGAGTCATATTTTGTGAAACCTCTGGGTCATGGTTTTCCACTGACTAATCTGCATAGCTGAGATCTTGTTCTCCTCAAGGGCATCCAGCTGACTGCCAAAAAGACAAAAAGTGGTGGTATCAAACCACAGGTAATATCTGCCTTCTAGTCTTTAATTGGGGAAGTCTTTCTACTGCTCCGTTAGTCCAAACTGGTGTATATTTCATTATCTAGCATTACATTTTATACAAAATTACTTTCATATCTATCTCCTTTATCACTTTATAATCAAAATTTTCCATACATTTGAGCTAAAAATTATTATCCAAACCCTTTTCAGATCTTTTTAAAGTGGTACTTCGATTTTAAAAAATATTAAAAATACTACTGTTAAGAATATTTCTTACAGTACTTATTACTGGATGTGCAAAAGCATGTATCAGTTCTACCAGGTCCATTGACTCAGACTATCTTACCTTCAAGAGTGGTGTAATACCTCTTTGCAGAGCTTCCTTCTCTAGTCTCCTTCTCTTGTCTACCTTTGCACATTTTATTGTTATTTTTAACACGTGACATCTCAATTTAATTTGAGCTCTGTTTAAATTATTTTTCATCTCCATTTCTAGTTGTGTATGTTTTCCTTCTTTTACTGCTTATAGCATTCAAGTGTTTTCCTAGCTTCAATTGCTATGGCAATTTTGATTTCTCTCTCTATTGTTATGGCAGTAGTAGTACAAAAATCCTGTCCTGCTAATAAGAATATTAATCACATCTCTGGCTATGTCAGTTCTATTGTTTTATAATGCTGTGATAACATCATGATCTTAAAACTGACTTTTAATGCAGAATGGGTGCTCATCTTTCCCTCTGTGTTGTCAGAACTTATCCAAAAGCAGTTCAGATTTTTCATAGGCAGAGTTGGTACAGGACTATTTCACCTCTTTAGGCAATAACCTAGATTCACTGATCACTGTAGTAAATAATGATTCACCTGAGTAGATGTCATGAAGGAATTAATAAAATTAGATTCAGGAAGGTTCTGGACTTCCATATCTGTTGTTATTTACACAAACATAGTTTCTAGCAATAAAGAACATTTTTCCTTTGCCCAAGTTCCCAAACTGTTTGCTTAATGGTGTAAAGCAATTAGTGGCATCTCAGTGGTTTTTGGTATTGTTGTGGTGATGGTTCTTTTGTTGTTTGTTTTGTTTGATTGTTTAACAGGAATGTTTTGCTGAGTGCTAAGCTCAGTAGAGACATCTTGGGGAAAATTCTGTTCTGCATATTTGGGAAGGAGCCATCAGGATTCCAAACTCAAAGCTAGTAAACAGGTTTTTCAGTGCTCCAGAAGAACCAAAAACCAAGCCATATGTGAATATTCTTTCAGTCATTGTTTCACTCTATAGACTGACCACTCCCACCTGAAACCCATCAGACAAGCGTACATTTTATGTGCATGTAAAGAATTTAAAGCCAGCTGGAGTTTATGAAACTTTAAAGAGAGACATGTACCTTCATAAGACAGGAGGAGCTTAACTGTGAATTTATTTATAAACTGTAATTCTGTATGTTGATTGCCATGTAGCTGCCTCTCTCTTTATTGCTGGAGTTAGGGAAAAGGTGATTTGCTGCTTCCTGTCCCTGTGGACCTCTCATTTTCTTGAGAACGAGCTGGGGAAGTGAAGCAAGGGTGTGTTCTGGCACAGGGTGTTCTGCATCTCCCAGTCCCTGTGCTACTGCTGCTATAGGGACCTTGCTTCTGGACAAATGCAGGATCATCATGCATATAGGCTAAACAAGGACTTTGTTGTTGTTTGTCATTGGTGAACCTGCCAAAATTAGAAATGGCTATGTTCAAAGATGATGTGCATTCTTCCATGAGGAACTAACACAAAGGAAAACTGTAGGGGTTTCCGGAATAGTGCCACTTGCTGGAGTCTTTGAAGATCTCACTATAAAAGCTGCAAAATCAAAAATGGCCTCTTTCATGGATATTTATAGACATTTGTTTGAGGGAAAAGTTACCGTGAGGGTTTTAAGTGTATTATTTCTCTAAAACTTTGGTGTTATTAATTTCAAGTGAAACCTCAAAAAGGAGATGGTGAATTTTTCGGGAACTGAGGAATAACAATGACTGAGAAGTTTCACTTTTAATTTACTCTGGCTTCACTTACAATCTCTCCTTCTTTAACCTTATGAGCTGAAAGAGAGGAAACAGCTACCAAGAAATAGCAGAGAGAAATTGATGGCACTTTAACTCCCCGCTAATACCTTTGTGAATGAAGAGCTCTTTTGAAGACAGAGTGCAGTAATCTGATAGCAGATCCTGTGATAGTCAGGCTCTTTTAATGACTTGGATCCTGAGGGGTCATGGCTTCACAGCTGGAGAAAAGGTATCGTTTCTGGAGGGACATGAGTTCTCCTGCCTCAGAAGTCATCTTCAATTCCTGGATGACTGCTCTGTAATTGAGCTCTAAGAGCAGCTGTGTTGGTTCAATAGAGACGTTTTTATAGAGGGTAGTACCATTAATCCCTTAGAGGAACAAATATTCTGCTGGCAGAATGTTTTTACATGCCACTGTCTCCCCAAGTCAAGGGTAGGGAACCAATTACAGAAGAAAAAGATGAGGAGTGTAGGGAGGTGGCAAAATGCTCAGTGAGCTGCAGTCTCAGTGTAGCAGAGTTATGAGAATATTGACTTTGCCAGGTCCAGATAAGAACAGGAATTACCAGCCTGTGGCTGTACTCTGGCAGTGCCTCTCTCCGTCTTTCAGAGGTGTTCATGATGCACTGTTTAAAGTCAAATTTTCTTTTTGTCTTCAGTTATGGTTTAGCAGACTGTTACTTCATGCCAAACACTTCTGTGGATGTTTGAGCTTTATCTTTTAACCCCACTTTTTTTCTTTGATATTCTCTGTCTCACAAGCTTTGCTATTAATAATACTGCCAACAGTAGCAGGAGAAACTTCACTGCAGGTAAGGTCCCCAGAAAGTTCTCCTGGATAACTAACAATTGGAGTGAGGTTTGTTCAGGTTTTCTCAGTCATAACTTAATTAAAGAAGGTAATGATATATGAGGGACCCAAGCTTTTAAAATTAGGTGCCAGAAAGCTGCCTAAAAGTGTATTTCTAATGTTCCTTCCAGTATTTCCTACTTTCTTCCCTCTTCTGGGTGTCTGTTCAGTATTTGTATTGTAGTGTCCTTTCCAAACAGTGGGAAAAGGTACTTTGGTCATGTTCCAACTCTGCTGACAATAGGAGAAGCTGCCTGCTGAAAGGTGCAAATGTTAGGCGAGCGTCTGACTGCTGCCAGGAATCCAGCAAGGAAAGACTTTCATTGCAGTGTGCAGTTGCTGTAACCTGGTGCCACCACCCTGTTCCTCGTGAATGTGTCTGGCTTTTGGAGAGTATTCCATCTTTTGGACGTCTCAGCAGCATACAAAGCACATCTGGCTACAGCTATTTTCTGCAGCCCCTGCAAAGTAGAGTTGCATAAAGGGGAAACTGAGCCAGCCTATTCATAAGAGATTTTCCCCTGCCTATATGACTCTGAAAGAAAATACTTTTTTAATAGATGGCAGTCTGTCTCCTGTACCTCAATAAAACTCAGATTCAAATCAATGAGAGGTATCACTGCAGAAAGTTAAAGTAATACTAGGAAGAACTGGTCTTACATGATGTTGAAAACACTGTGAGTCTTTTCAGAGCTGGATGTAATACACTCCAGAGTGTACAGTTTCCCTTATGAAACATGCATGACTCGTATTAGCTGCTGCTTATTGCGCCTGTGGTTGGTGCTCAAGTGGTAACTGAATAATTTAAAATCGCAGATGTGAGTCATTAACTCTCCTGTCTTCTGTGGTTTTATCAGAAACTGACCTCTCCAAGCCTGTCTGCAAAACAGGCACGGGACAACAATAGTGAGGCTTTCACTGATGCTTCTGGGTATTCTGTAAACAACTTCACTTTAAAATACAATCCTTACAGGACTTCCAGAACCTTTGGTCAAGGGCTTAGTCACAGCACAACAGGCATGACAGATTGATTTGTCTTATGTTATTACCAGTCTTAATGGTACCCCTGGTTTGGGGGAAATAAGGCATGTCTTCTCTTGCCTCTCTTGGCAGGCGCTGGTATTCACCACAGTAACAGCACCAGAAATTTCTTTTCCACTTACTAAATAATTTTGGTTCCTATACTTATTGTTTTGCTGGTGGAACGTGCTTTAGGGGCTTGAAATAAGGCATTTGACCATCAGCTGCATCATGATTGTTGGCCTCAAGGCTACTGTGTGCTTGGTGGCTTGCTTGCCTCTTCAGACCTCCAGCATTTGTGTCAGAGGGAGGCAGGAAGTGGGGAAAGTCCTGGGACATGCAGCACATCTCAAATCTTTAGGAGTGTTCACCTGTCGTGAGCTACCAGGTGATGACACTGAGGAGGATGATGATGACACTGAAGACCACTCTGGATTTCATGCTAATTCATGGTCACATTCCTTCCTGTAAAAACCTGACAGGATGGATGTGAAAGTTAAATGCAACCATAAGATTCAATTTCCTAAGATCATTATTCTATGATCTTATGGGTAGTACTTAACTCTGTTATTCAGTGTTATGACAATGATTTTACAAAAGCAGGAGGCAAAGGACAGATTACATTTTTCTGTATGACTTTTTAAAAATAGGATTTCTGAGTAGGTTTAATCTCAGCATCTCAGTGCTCTGTTCCTGCCCACAATTACAGCAGTGACTGGGTGTGAAATAGCAGAACAGGCTGTTAAAAATATTCATTGGTGGTTTATCTTCTAAGGAGGGATTAATGGGCAAAAAGACTTGTCATCCTCTTGTTTTTCTTTTCTAAAACCAGGTCTAAAGTGGAAATTGTTTTAAGATTATGTGGACTGTAAAATGATGGCTTTGATAATTTATGTTCCTGTATTTAGTTGATTTTATAAATATGTACACATGAAATCCAAACATGAAAAGTTTAGAATAGCACTAAACATAGTGTTGTGTGTGTATAATATACATACCTATCTATAGATAATCTGCATTTAACGAGCAGATTTTTTTGGATGTTGCTTTATGATCCTTTTAAAAGGTTGTGATCTGTTAAACTTTAGAGGATTTGTTCACAAAGCTGTGTAGCTGCAGAACAGAAATAAGATTTTATTAGCATTTGTGTTGCTCGTTTTCATGATGTTACAACTCATTGCCCTGGCTGTCAGTGTCTCCTGACCTGGCCACAGAGCCCAGCCTCATCAGCAAGACACTTAGAATGTGAGACTAACCTTGAAATGTGACTTTCTGTATCATGTTCTTAGTTACTAAGTTGTGAAGAACTTGTGTGAGTGCTGGAGAACAAGTCCTGCTTTGTTGGCTGTGTATTCATGATTCTTGGAATATGAGTAATTCTGTAGTGAACCCTGCACCGAGGAAACCTGAGTGTGCTATTTCCAGAGCAAAGGCTCCCATGGGATGTGCAGAGTGTGCAACGTCATCTTGATGTGCATGGCCCAGACACTCAGGTAGGTCTGAAAGGCCCCGAGGCAAGAGCAGCTGTAGGGTACCACAACATCTGCAGCTTTTAATAGCTGCACTTCCAGACTGAAATTGATTTCTTTTCTTATTTTCAGTTCATACCTTCCCTTCCTGGAAAGCAAATACTTGACTAACTCACTGTGTGTGCAGCTCCCCTCATGACACCCTCAGGCAGTGGTTTTATGCCATGTTTTATAGATTTGGAAAACTGGGAAGTGGAAGGCTACAGCAAATTATTTTTTTTCAACTTCCACAAGTAATTAGAGGGTACTTGAATTACTGTCTGCTTGTTTGGATAGATATTTAGACAGCTATAAGGTCCATAAAAACTCAAAACTAGGAAACAGAAAAATAGTAAATAGGCCCACATGTTACCCCTTTTTGCACCCAATCTGCAGAAGTACAAATCTGCATTTTGAAGTCAAGTCCCAGGAAGTCTGGCCATGTTAACAAGTGCAGTATAGCCCCTAAAGTTTGGCAACTCAGATCTGTTCTCACCAATTTTTGTTAAGACTATGATATTTGTTTAGAGAATCATTTTTATCTGCTTCCCTTTCCTTTGGAATGTTAGGAGATCTTGTGACGGGGTAAGAGAAATTTGATCTATTAGCATCCAAAGAATTCAGGAAGAAATAACCTGAAAGAACTGTAGAAGTGGAGAAATTGCATGGGCTCAGAGGTGTTGCAGCTCCTTCCCATAAAGGAACACCGAAGAAATGGGTGGATTTTGGCATGGGGGAGGGAGTCCAGATGATCTGGAATAAGTAGCAGGGTGTATCTGTCTGACACAAAGGATGATTGCAGCAGTAATTTGAGGGGTTTGACCATGATCAGAAGCTGCTGGGTATGATTCCATCTTATTGAGCATACTTGGCATGAGAAAACTGAACTGAGAGATGCAAAAGGGAAAATAGCTATTGATGGGCAAGATAGGAAAATAGAGCAGCAAATGATCACAGAAAGGCAGGCTTTTGGAGCTTTCTGCTAGTTGTGACCTTCCCCACATAAAATATACTTTTACTGGGTAGCTGACATAATTTCCTGGTGCTTTTGAATTGCCAAATATACCAGTAATGGAAGATTGCCTTTTGGTTTTGGTGGGGGTAGGGGGGAGGCTGTGATGAAATCCCTACTAATGTAAATGCAGATTCCTGAATCCTGCAGAATTCTTTATTTGTACAAGCAGATATCCCCCCAAAAAAACAATCAAAAACCAAACCCCAGGTATTTTCTCCCCTGCCTCTAAGCAGTTTAAATGATCTAAAGAGAGCAAGAGGTACTTACTTAAACATAGCAAGTGATGCTTTTACAGCTGGAACCCCTGAACTGAGGAAGAAAATCACCCCAGTAATTTATCAAAAGTTGATATGAATCAAAAATGTGTTCTTGCTAGGATGGGTGTCACAAACAATGCTTGGTGAAAAGATAGCTGTACATTCCCAGAACTGGAAAACATTCAAATTAAGTGAAAAAATTCATAGTATTTTCTAGGGGAATTTTTATTTTATGTTCTAGATAAAGAGCTTAACTTGAAGTAGAATTTTGTACATGAATGGACAGAAATTGCCTCCAAATACTTAGAAGAAAATGTGGTCTCCACACACAGGCATTTCACAGAGAGTGTGTGTAATGTGAACTTAATGGTGATGACACTTGGTATATTGCAGTGTTCCATTTTATTTCCTCTCCAGTGCTTTTGAATGGATCAGTATGCTTTTATCATCACACAGAATGCAGGGCTTCACTGCACCTCACTGCCTTTCCCAACACTTTGCTATTAGTTGCAACAGTAGCTTAAAAAGCAGCTGATTCTTTTAAGCATTTATTGATAAACATCAACAATGAGGTAAAATTAACATCTAGGAGAATGAGATTTCTAAATAGGGCAGTCTGTCCCTTACCCCTTGAATATATGAAAATAGTAATAGGAAAACAGAATAAATGAAACAATCAACTTAGAAAAATTAGCACTTCCCTTTGAATGCAGCTTCAGACCATGGCATTAAGTAGTTCTATCTCTTAATTCCCTTTGCTTTGACCAGTTGTTTTCCTAAAAATGTCACCAGAACAAACCTATGGTAGCAATATGAAAGACGCTTCACAAAATTCCTTCCAAGAATACAGGAGCTGCACTTTTTCAGTGATCTCAAAAATGTCATTGAAAAAGCTCAATGTAATCTAAATTTCTAAAGAAAATGTTGCAGAGAGGCTTGGGCAACCTTGGTTGCCTCACTGCTGCCTTCTGGGTCTAAGGAGTCCAAGCAATTTAATAGTTAAGGAAGGGTCTGGATCAGGTGTCTTTGTTTCTTTGTCATAAGTACTGTAACTCAATGGAAATACTGCAAATATTTAGCATTTTCTAGAGGTGAAGACCAACAATTCAATAGGCAGGTAGTTTTACGTAATGTACCGTGCTGGTTTTAGAAAGTGCAAAGGAGAATTGTTTTCCTTATTCTGTGAGAAATTCCAACACGGAACATTTTACTGAGAGGTTTGTGGGTTTTATGTTATTGATGTAGAATGGGCAGTGAACTTGCCCAAAGTGTGCAGCTGTCTCCTCTTCAGAACAGCCATAGTTTGTTCTGTGATGTGGTGGATGCCAGCAAGGCCACACCACAGTTTTCCTTAACACGTTCAAAAGCCCAGTCAGTGAAATCTGGGAAAGATTTTGTTTGCTCCTCTGCTATTGGAAACAATACTGACTTCCTGCACCGCGCAACACAGAGAAGATTTTGGTTCTTATTTTCAGGACAATGGAGTTTTGGTACGATGTGACATTGCTCTGAGCTGCTGGATTTCACAGAAGCAGATTGTAACTCTTTGTAAAGAGAAAGCACACACCTTCCTAAACCATAAAGCGAGTGTTTAAACCACAATGAAAATAATATTTTCAATCATTTTCTTAGAGGCGCTTGGGTGGATGTAGTTCCAGGAAGATAGGAACAGTTGATTGACCACAAAGGATCAAATTGATTTTACTGGTTTAAAAAAGAACTAGGTGTTAATTAGCTGGTTTTGAGATTAGCTGTAGTTTTCCAAAAGAGTTAATCCACTAGGTACCCTGGAAGAGAAGAACCATACTATTTCTTTTTAATGTAAAAGTGTCAAAGAGAATAAATATGTCAGGAAAAATTCCCTCACATTTTGATTTTCAGCTAATATCTTTAAAGGCTTCCAGTCTGACTTGTCTGATCCATTTCATAAAGAGGTGATAGGAGATGGAGGTTTATCAGCACTTCGTGTGTCAGTAAAACTTTAAATGGATTGTTGTTGTTTTGGCTGATGGCACACAGATAAAACAGACAGGAAGTTCTTCGGGTTTTAGTGCTTTTAGGTGAGATGAGGAATTGAAGAATGTGATTTCCTTGTCTGTCTCTGTCTTTTTGGGTCAATAATAATGAAATTCCTTCAAACATCGTTGCACTCTTGGTAGGTTTGGCATCATCTTGCATAGGTCCAGCATTTTTCTGTTCCAAGTGTGTCACCTGTTTTGCCCCCTAAAAGCTGGGATATGAACCACTTTTATGAAACTCTTAAAAATGCAGGTTTAGAATTCCATTTATGGCTGAAATTCCATGCCTTGGTTTGAATGCCATAAACAGTTACCCTTTTTACTGACGGCTCCATATCAAATGGGAAGTGTTCTCGTACAGTGAGATAGTGTTAGTGAAGAGAAATGTGGCTGCTTTTTTATGGCTTTGAAAACATACATAATATAAACCCCATAACTTCTCACTCCATTACTCAGCTGAGAAAACGTAATGTTTTGCAGCCACTGAAAATATATTAGCTTTCTTGCAGCTGTCATCATGTATACTTCTGGGCTTTGTCTTTAATCTCTGGAATAATCTGTTCTTCCTTGCAGTCTGTGGAACTGTCTTTCCCTGAGATGAGACTGAAATCTTAATGATGCTTGGTTGTAACATTCACCACATCAGCTCAAAAAATTCTTCAATGCTGATTTTTGAAATTTAAAAATTAACTTCTGAGACAAGCAAGAAGTGACCAGTGCTAATAAACGTACTGAAGGGGATGGGAGAAATCAGTGAGGGAAGGTGGAAAATATAAATACTGCAGTAATTGCTCATACTTTAATTTAGATTCACTTAATCCAGAAAGGTCAAATAATTATTTTAACTTCTGTCAGTAAATTACTTAGAAAATCATAACCTGGGAAATTCATTGGATAAGGCCATGCCCAGAGTAGAGAGAGAGAGAGAATCATTTTACTTGAAGTATTTTCTAATTGAGCTGACTCCCTGTGCAGGAAATTTTGTTTGTTCTTACAATAAAGTAAATATAGATTTTTGAAGTAGAGTTAGCATGTTCCACATAATGACGACACAAGATGGACATATTATGATTTTATGAGAACAATGGGATTATTTTAAATAGTTGCAAGTTTTTTTAAAGTTATACAAAACCATAAATTCTCTTTGATATTCTAGTACATTTTAAAGTATACTTACACAAAACAAATAAACCAGACTGTTCTGAGAAGGAATCTATTAATTTTAGAAGTAACAAGATAAGACATAAACCACATAGAACTTAAGTCTTTACTACCTAAAGAAAGAATTTCAAGATTAAAGGTAGTGATGAAGATCCTACTATCTATTTTTAAATATATGAAGGCAGTAACCACTTTGTGATTTAGCAGATCAATTAATATGAAGTCAAGCTCTCTCTAGGATTATTCAGAGCTATCAGTCTGTTCTCTAGAGATTTTAGACTATATTTTTAAAAGGTAAACTGTACGAAGTATGCATTACTCAAATAATTAAAATAAGAACCCAAACCCTATTTTTTCCTCTTAATTTAATTACCTCACCCAGACCTCCATAATTAACAGAGACAAGAACTCATGTCAGTAAAATAGAAATGTTCTGAAAGACTGAAGTGATGCTTCTAACTCCTAGAGTGCACTTTTAACATCTCTGTCTAATAATCCCATGAGATGATTACTGAAGAAATAGATATTTTTCACTTTTGCTTAATATTTCCTTCAATTTTTAGCCCTTTCATATTGTTTCAAACTTCTTTTCATCCAGAGGTGGAAAATTGAGAAGTAATTAGATTTATCTTTTTATTTAGAAAAGTTTGAAAGCAATACTGGGGGAAGTACTTAGATGCTACAGAGCTTGTCCACTTGCTGTTCCATGGTTGCCTGGTGATCCTTTGTTCCTCATTAAGGGAAAAACTCACCACAAAAGCACTGCAAAGCCTATAGGAAAAACCAGAAGAATTGTGCCTAACAAGTTTTTGTGATGATGGTTTATTCACTGTGAGAGCAATACTTTTCCCCCCTCCTAGATTGTTAGAATCGGGAGGCAGACAGGAATCTACACTAACATTTTTGTTTTCCAAGGTAAAGGGTGGCTACCTTTCCTGTGTGTACATATAGGTGTGTATATATAGATGGAGATGTATGGTTGTCTACAGGCAGTGGCAGGAATGTAAAGCAGTTATTTTAACATGGTTTACAGAGAGGGAGACAACGTATGTCCCAAGCTGCTCAGCTGAAAATAGTAATATAGACCAGCTAAGGTCATTCACCTAACCAGTATTTTATATTTTTAAGGTTATAAACCTAGACTTAGTGATGGATGAGGTACAAATAAAGACATGCAGACTTGTTATGTTTGCCTCATTGTACTGCTACGCCTGTCCTCTGTGTTCTTAGGCTTTTTCTTTGCTTGTTTTTATTTATTCCTAGTTATACTTCAGTGGCCCACTAAATGTGTTCTTTTCAAGAATATTTATCTTTCCTTGCTGCTTAATTCATCTAAATATTTAGACATTGCTATATTCTAAGGCAGTAGGCACTTGGCTAATCTATACAGATTCATCTCATTTATAAATTATTCCTTCTAGCCCATTGCCAGCTTACATGCAACAGAATGCAAAGTAAACGTGCTTCAAACCTTATCAATCAGCAAACCAAGTACAACAACTCATCTTATTAAAGTGTGGCAGCTTAAGCCAAAGGAATAGAAACTTTAATTTTTCATGAGGAATCCTGAGAGAATTTGGCAAACAAGTGACTGTTCCTATGCTGATCAGCCCTTTGAAGTGCTGGAGGTCACTGCTGCTTGTTTGCTGCTTTTCACTTCTGTTTGAGACCTGACCAGTAATTTGGACCTGGTGCATGCAGATAGGGGCTGCCCTGTGTTGACTGGGGGAATTTGAAGTAGAAGACGCCCCTGTGCCCACAGCACAGCAGATGAAGGGCCAAAACCCCTGGACAGTAGCAAATGTATGGTACGGAGATGCACCAAATAACCCTTGGTTCTTTGCAAGACATTAGAGAGTTGGTGGTACTTTTCTGCCTGAGGGCAACCTGGTAGCTTTCCAACTATTGAGAGCCTTCCAATTTAAACAAAAAAACCCCATTGCAACATGAACACAATTACAGAATTTAAAAGCTTTTCAACATATTTTATTTTTACACTTAGTTATTTTGATCCCTTAGCAGCAACAGCGAAATATAACTGTGAGACATGTTTGAGCTTTATGAAGAGTTTTCGTTACTGAAAAGCTTTAACATATACACATGGGTTTTAAGAGCTTGGAGGTTTTTCCTCATTAAACAGACTTCCTGGAGGGGAAAATAGGTAAATAAATAGAAGAAATCCCTGATTTTTGCTTGCAAATATCCACTGCAGGAGAAGATAAATAGCAGTATGATTCATGCTTTATTATTTAGTGACTATCAAGCTTACTTCTTGAGATTATCCCTTCTTAGAGTATTTGGGCTTGGTTTGACTCAATATCAGTTTAACTGTGCTGTAAGTAAAGGAAAACTTAAGGTTCTTCTTGATATTTAAGATCAGTAGAGTAAAGTCAATGATGCGGAAATAACATCTGTGGGTGAAATCCCTGAAATCAACAGGAATATTCCAAAAAGCATTTGTGGCTTTGGCTCAAAATTGTCTCTGTGAGTTTTGGAGGAAATTTGCATGCACATCGATTTGCTCATGCAGATGTCTGTTCTGTATTCAGAATAAACAATTGCACACATCAGCCACTGTATTCACTTGCAATGGTTACTGTGCATATGGATTTTATAGGCGCTTTATGGAAACAGTCCCTGTAATAACAGCCAACAGCATCTCTTGTTTCAGTGGTGTTATTCCAGAATGATCATTGCTGCCACAGTTGCCTGAGAGTTGTCACATTTTATATCTGAAATTGCAGGTTTGTGTATTACTTATCAGTAATGCACATCACAAACAGTGGTTCAGTGATGAAAATGTATGAGCTTAAAAGCCTCATGTTTTTCTGGGTTTAATAATGTTTACGTTTAGCCACCTGAAAAGTGTAAGATGGAACCTCGGACCTAACCCAGACTCCTAAGTCAGCCAAACACATCAGGTATCACCAGCAGGACTTCATGGCCACTGCTGTGACACAGGTCTGTAGGATATCGTGGGTTGTAATTCCCTCTAGGAGCAGAGTATCTCCATCAGTTAGAGGAGTCAAGGGACATCAGCTCCACCTTCTATCTGGGGATGAGCCTAATGATATTAATGTCCTCTGATATGCTTCATTGTATAAAATATTTTTCTAAGATCACTGTATCTTTCTGTAGAAGCCTGGACCTTTCCTCTGCTAGAATGTGGGAAGTAGAAGGGAATAGACCAAGTACGGAGGAGCAGAAGGGAGACCTTACTGTACCTTATTTTGGTGGCCTTTCTTTGGTGTGACCTTTTGCTTTCCTTCACTGCAATGTAGGAAGCTGAGCCTTGTAAAAATGATAATCAGTTTTTTGGCATTGCCATTTGGAAGACAAATCTTTACATAGTGGAAGTAGTACACCAGTGGCAGATCATTGCAAAGACAGAGGAATCCTCCTGAACGGTCCTCCTCTCAGGTCCTCCCAGTCGTTCTGGGAATTTGTAGTTTGCTGCTCGCTTGTGACAGCAAGCAGTTGGGATGCCTTTGCTTCCCCCGAGGGGCTGACTTGGGGGAAGGAGGGGAGGAACTGCTTCCATGTGGATTGGGAACGGATCAGGATCTTGTGGCAGCAGTGTGCCCAAAGCAAGCGGGCCTGGCTGGCAGCACGGGATGGGAGCCAAGCCACCATGGCACCCCAGTCATTTACAAACACATTTAGCTTGGGTTCAAACCCATAAACATAAAATAAAGCTGTGTTATTTCTGAGTCAGCTCACAGCTGCAGTGGCTGACTCTCCCTGATCAGCAGGCAGCCATCACATTTGTCTTTGTCTGTGCAATGCCTTCTCTCCACGGATCAGAACAAAGAGGGGCTTTATATATCATTTACTCCCTCTGTTAGCTAGGAGCACAGGGACTGTGCTGCATTTGTCACACAGGCTGACAGGAAGCATATGGATACAGGTATTCCTTGTTGCAGGCAGACATGTGCTGCTGACAGAACCTGAGAAAAATCTACAGGCTGCTCCAATTCTTCATCCTCTCTGTGTGTGGCATTTAGTGACACAATTGTAGCAATTTGGTTTTATTATGCAGAATAGAGGAGGTTATTTAATTTCATAATATTTGGGATGGCTGCCTGTGTATATGTAACATCTTAGGGACAGACCAGAAATCCTTCTGTTCATCAGGTCTAGCCTTAAATGTGCAGAAAGGTAATAGTTGTCCTATAGTGCAGAAGCAGTCGGAGGCAGTGCTTGGTTCCTTTTCCAGAGAAGGCTCTGGAATGACATGGCCTGTCCCAAAAAGGCCTTGATGTTTCCTGCTGTGAGTTCACTCAATGTATGCAGTCTTTGGCCCCACACGGAAAGCAGCTCAATTCTCCTGTGAAAAGGAGACAGATAAGACAGATAAGGAGATAAAATATTGTAACTGCCACAAGATAGATGCCTGTGCAGCAGAGGAGAGCTGCAGATGCTCATGAGGGAAAGAAAAGATCTTGGCTTGAAGATTCTGCCTCCAGTCAGCAAAGGCAGCAGGAGCAGGGCACAGCAGCAGTGCCCTGAGCCGCTGTTTCTCTGCAGCTTGTGCTGGGAACACGGGAAGCACGGGATGGGGTCTGCTGTGGCTCAAAGGTCTGCCTTTGGCCTGTGCTGGCAGTGGGGCAGGTCCTGGGGAAGCGAGGCAATCTCTGCTGCCCTGCATTGTTAGTTTTGCTGGAATGGCTCTCATCCTTACTTGCAGTTTTGAAAAAATCTGGCAGCTGTCAGTAGAAAGGTGTTGGGTTTTTCCATTCCATTATCCACCTGTAATTTCATGTAAAATTGTAAGATGATTTAAAAACACCAAGGAAACTGGATGCAGAAATTGCTACAAGCAGTAGCGGTGCCATGCTGGCTGAGAGTGAACAGGCATTACTCGGCTGGTGTTGGTACTGAGTTTAGTAAGTGCTGTGTTAATCTTTGGTCTTTCTTTGGGTAATTTTTATATTTCAGCTTTTTTTTTTTTTTTTTCCTTACAATAGCAATTATAAGAAAACCATAAGTGGCCAAGGTCAGATAATCGCCTTTAATTCCAAAAACACTTAAACTCAGATGAAATTTCCAGTCAGACTGCACACTCAATTCAGATAAATAGATTGTCCTCTTATCATTGCCTTCTGTCTTTAATATTTTTCATTCCCTAATGCATCAATAATTGAGTGTGAAATACATGTCACAATGGTCTTAGTCTGAAAATACAGGGTCACCTATATTCTCATCTCTTTGAAGTACATATTGCTAATGGAAGCACTAAGGGGTAAAATGTTTAAGAAAAGGAAAACCCCATCAACAATTCCATTTTGCCATTAATTCAAAATTGCCAGTAGCTTGATGGATACAGGGATAAGGCAATCTGGATCTCCAAGATACAGTCCTCTCTAAAACTAAGGATGGCACTGAACTATTCTAGACTGATCTTAATTACATTCTGAACCCTTCCTAATAGAAGTTTGACCAAACTCATTTTCCAGTAGGAAATACTGTGATCGTATCAGCAAACATCATGGAGTGGATGAGAACTGTACATTATCTGTCCCTTTAGTAGAGCTAAACAGAACATTTCTAGCAACGAAAACTGCAAAACAAACCTTGGGAATATTTATTTGATGTAGGAAATCACATTAAGGACTGTCAGAAACACAGTTCCTGAGAACCTCTGCTGTCCTTCTACATCTGTGTTTCATTCAGTAGTGTTTGAGTGAGGTTCCCTTCCCTCCAGTTGTCTGTATCTTCCATTGTGGAAACGTTCTGTGGTCTGAATAAAGGAAGAAATTAAATTGTAGGAAAGTGTTGAGGTTGTGTTGAAAGCCTTGTATAATGTGACAATTTCTATCACAAAATGGAAGTCCCCAATATGATACAAAAGCCCCAAGCATCTTATGACACTTGCATCTGCATGGCACTCGCAGACATTTACCTTATTTGTCCTCAAAAGCATCCAAGAATTAAGCTCACAGCCTGCTTTGTCTCTCTTTTTTTTCCCTCATTGAACAGTGATATTTTGCAGTGTGTCATATATTCTGAATAGTAGATGTCATGCAAGTTCTGAAAATCTAGAGGTAAAGATTTTCCCTTTATTCCTTCCATGCCATACCTTGAATGGTTACTATTCTCTAGATAATGAAGTAATTACCTCATTTGGGATTTAAGGTACAATGACAACAGGAGTTATGACAGTATCAATGACTGCACACTGGAAAGTCCTTTTAATTGAAGTTCTTTGGCCTGTGGACTTTAAAAGACAAATGTGCAAGAGAACCCTTCGGATATGTTAAACCATAACAGGAGAAAGGAAAAAACCCACACATTTTACACTCAGCATGTTATTAATTGCAGTGCCACATATAGTGGGATTCTTTAAAGAGTTTTTTTCTCTTAAGTTTGAGAATATCCATGATTTTTCATTTAAATATGAAATGAACGGATGAATTTGAATAATGCACAGGGTTGCCGTACATATTCAGTTTGTTTCCAGTAAAAAATGCTACTTATTTCAAGGCAAAGTTTTTGGATTGGTTTCATTGTCTCAAGTAGTAGATGATGACAATATTATAGGACTGTGTCTATATAACAACATTAAATTGCAAGTCTTTACCTTTTTCTGACTTCATGAAATAGTGCAGCATCTGTCTTTAATGCTTTTACTTGATACTTGGCAAAATGAATAATCTTAAACCATTGCTTTTCTCATGTATGTGTTATTTTTTTGTAACTATAAGCTCTTAAAAAGTCTTTTTTTACCACCAGTGTAGTAGAAAAATGTTTGAATTGCCTGTGTTTTTGACAGTGATGTTTTCATTTGACTGCAGTGTGAGTTGTCAGCCAGTTTTGTGTCCAAAACCCAGAGAGAGACAGGAATTAGATTCTGTTACAAGAAAAATAATTTTACCTACATTTGTAGTGATTTTTGACAGCTCAAGGTGGTATTTAAATCTAAGACACTTTGGTTCAGTTTCTAAAAACCTGAAAAACACAGAAGCAGCCAACATGTAAAATTATATTTCTTAAGCTTTTAGAGATTGTTTTGTTTTGTCTTCCAGTCTGTTTCCAGCTTAGTAAAACTTACAGGAGTGGTGGTATCTAAAATCATATAACAAGGTAGGAACATAAAGTCACCAACTTTTTTTGAGTCTTTGCCTTAGAGTCTACCCACTGTCAGGTGGCCGCTTAGGACAGCATTTTTCAGCTTTTGAAGTTACTGATTTGTCCTTAAAAATGGTAAGAAACAGAAGGTGTAGTAGACACAGAGCAGGTTAGAAGCTGAAATATTCATAAATAAGGCAGAGTATTATGCAAGACGTTTAGACAATTTGCCTTGAGCTGGAGACATATTCAGTGTGAGTGAATGAATTTGTATGATGTCAAAGAAAGACTCTGGAAATAATGGATAATTTGTATAAGGTGTGTTTTTTTGTGTCCAGTCAAGGTCATTGGCTTCTTGTGACTAAAAGCTGTGAAAGCATGGAGCAAAAAGGTAACAACCCATGGCCCAAAGAGCTCACAATTGAAATCTCTCACCAGGAATGGAGTGCATTGGCTGGTGTGTGACAGGATGGGAAGGTGAAGCAGTGAAGTGAAGCGAAGCAGTGGCTCAGAGAACCATGTATTTTAATAGCTCTTCTCAGCGTGTGCAGACTGAAAGCACAAAGGTTTCCTCTTAAGGTAAGGCTCTAAAATGTTCATTTGAAGTCTGTCTGCTCAGCCTTTGTCTTCCTTATGGGTTTCTTACAGCATTCAGAGGCAGAAGTAAATTAGGGTAGGGGATATAAACAGGAGATTTGGAGTTCAATACTGATTAAAATATTCATTAATGTGTGGGAAAATCCTCTCTGTTGTAAATTTTCAGCTGATGCTAAAACACAAGTCAGGGCTGTCTATGTATAAACAGGGAACTAAATGCCTTTCAACAGGTACAACAAGAAAAATAAGATTAACTTAATTATGCAAGGAAATGTACTTTGGATCCTACTGTCACAAGATGAACTGCATAAATTCATGTCCCAGGGGACAAGAACTTCTGCAGTTCATCATTTGGAAGTTACAGAAGAGAAAAACAAAAAGAAGAAAGGCCTGGGAGTATTTTTGGTTTACTGTGGCAGTGGCCCACATATTTGGCACT
This sequence comes from Pomatostomus ruficeps, assembly GCA_013400735.1. Classification (NCBI taxonomy): domain Eukaryota; kingdom Metazoa; phylum Chordata; class Aves; order Passeriformes; family Timaliidae; genus Pomatostomus; species Pomatostomus ruficeps. The sequence continues at coordinate 180,203 of VYZT01064595.1, forward strand.
GCCAAGGGAAAACCAGTGCACTTTTCATGTAGCAGGCATGGTGTTTTCTGGCATAATCCAAAAACAATCCTATGAAAGCCATTGAGATGCTTTCATTTAGAGCACTGTTAACAGTCCCCTTGAAACCATACATATCACTTTATTGGACTGGATAACAAAAGAACTGCTAGGCTGATTACAGGAAGGATGGTATCTCTGTTAAAGATGTTCAAATAGCTTAGCTAGGCTTGTATAGATTAATTAAATTAAAGTAGAAGAACTACAAGAACATCTTTCAATTACCTCTGTGAAGAAAATACCAAGATAAGGCAGTAAGTATTTGGGTTGAAATACTGCTACAGAAATAAATGGATATATGAGTAAATTGAAACTTGATTTTGGTAAAAAGCTTCTGACTGCCCAAAGAGAAAACGTCTTTTAAAAGAAAAAGTAATAAAAGGGTAGCCATGAGTCCTACACGGACCCATGACATTGGTGATGGCTTAGATCTGTATTGCACGGGGTGTTTGTGTTGTGTGCTGGGGTTTCATTTGCTGTGGCTTTGTTTGCAGTGCTTTGCTGCTGCATCTCAGACCTGGCGTAGACCATGCTGTGGAGAGTAGAGTGTTTTACCACGGCTCCTGGGAACACCCCACACTGCTCTGAGCACCCTGGGTGTTGCTTTGTGGCATCTTTGGGCACAAAGCAGGACCTGTACACGTGTGGGTGGCATGTAACCCTCCCCAGGAGCAGGCTGAGGTGAAACAGGCACAGGAGACATCAAATCTCTCTGCTGGCCTGAACTCACATTTTTCTCCCACCCTTTTGTTTGCCTTTAGCAGAGCCAATAGCCTGGGGCAGTGCAGTTTCACAGCAGACTCCAGTTGCCATTGAAAATTGCTAGCCAAGCCCCATTTGGGTGAAGTGAAAGGATTAAAGGTTACCTGAAGTTGCCCATAATTACTTGTGTTTTATTTGTGTCTGACAGTTCTATATGAAGAAGCAAAGCACAAAGAGCCTGTTTGTACAAATCCAGCTGTTTCTCCTGTTCCTAATAATGTATTTAATTGGTAACATCTAGCTGTTTTTCCTTACCATCCTTGGTGTTATCCCTATATTTGATAGGCATTTATACCAATCTGACTCAAATGACATGTATTTAGTAAGTGGCTTGTGTTTTAGTGAAATGGGAAGACATAAAAGACCACTGAGACTCACCTGCTTGTTCAAAATGCTTTGGGTATATGTTTTTCAGGAGAGTCCAACAAGTCTGTTTATAATGGCTTAACCTTCCTTTGAGAGCTGCCCAGCTGAAACACTCTGCAAAGGAGCTGCTGCGAGAAGAAATCAGAAGCAGCTGACTGGCCTGGGGATGGCATGAGTAATGTCCTCATGGAATGAGGAGTGAACTGGCCCGTGCAGGTGCATGGGCCAAGTCAAACATCATTTACCTGCTGCAGGGCCCAGCTCGGAGCCCATGGTGACACTACGGAACAGGGCTGGTGATGCTTTCAGGCAATTTAATTTTCACAGAACCATTAGAGAGGAGACCCTGATTCATCACAGGCATCAGGAATACCACAATTACACAATTATCTGGTGATTTAAAAATTAAGCTGTGTAAATGTGAAGGCATTATACCAATGAGATGCATTTAATCCAACATGGA